>VZTM01003958.1:772-49031 GCA_013400555.1 Jacana jacana | reverse complement strand
GTTCTTCTCTCAGGTGGAAGTGAGCTGTATAACTTCATTCCATTGATGTGCATAGCTAACAATTTTGCCTCAAGCTTTGGCATTACTATTGCATTCAGGTATGAAGGCAGATTCCTCTTGCCATGAAGGAGAGGAACTGAAGTACAAGAGAAAATTTCATCTTGAATTAATTTGTCCTGGTCCCC
The DNA here is from genome assembly GCA_013400555.1 of Jacana jacana. Classification (NCBI taxonomy): domain Eukaryota; kingdom Metazoa; phylum Chordata; class Aves; order Charadriiformes; family Jacanidae; genus Jacana; species Jacana jacana. The sequence continues at coordinate 48,846 of VZTM01003958.1, read as the reverse complement.
TGTGTTCCAAAAATAATACTAATGCTCTAGAAGTTAAGTATTTGCATGGATTATTTTTTTGTTGTTATATTTAAATAGACTTTCCGAGTTTTATTTGAAGTACCTGCAATTCTTAACCCACACTCATCACAAATACAATCTTAGCAAGGGCCTCACTCACCTTATATGTAAATCTCTGAGCCAGACAGTGGGTTGATACTCCTGGGCAATGTAAAAACAATTGATTAAAAACACACATCAGCACATCTTCAAAGTGCAAAGAGAGGCCTTTCAAGCCAAATACAACATATTTTTTTGAAACCAGCAATGATGGTAGAGATAGGCAGTTGACTTGAACTCAGAGATCAACACTGAAGCTACAGGAAGTCTTTTCCTACCATGTTTAGATCTTAAAAGATCTGCGCAGTCAAGTTGCACTTAATCTGGGAGTCAGGTTGTACTTCACTTTGCAGGAACTTCAGAGCTAACACTTCCAAGGGTAGTCCTATGGGAAATAAGAAAAGGATTTGTAGGTGGGTGGAAGTGTGATGAGATTTGAAAAAAATGAAAACTGACCCACAGGTGGCCTGAATCCATTCTGCAGTGCTTGAAAATCTGTTATTGTAAGTTTTAAAGAGGAATAAACATATAAAAGTACTGAACATATCCAAAGCATCATATAGCTTTGAAATAGTAACTTAAACGCCTCATAGGTTTGTGAATGAGAATGCATATGTTTTGTCATCAAGATCCTGCAGATACATCATAGCCCTGGTAGAGCATCTCCTTACCCCAAATGTTCAAGATTAAATCTTATGGTATCTTCAACCTCTAACAGGCATTTACAACTCTTTTGAAGGCAACTGAATATCCTTAATTGGCCCAGATGTACTCACACAATTAAAAAGTGACATAGGGTACCTGACATTAAAAGCTGTGGATGTGGAATCCATAAAAATATGATAATTTGTTCCAGCTTTAACTTCCCATAAAATAATTTTGATGTACTTATTTGTCCATTATTTCCCTGAATTTGTCTAAAACACTGTATAGTTGTCAGAATACCAGGAAATAACTCACATTTCCCTTTTCTACAGAGTAATTTCTAGGGCCAGATACCTTTCCCAGAGCAGCAAGAGGTAGAAGATCCAAATGTAGAGTTATTCTGGAAAATAGGTAAGGATAGATTTTGGGGGTAAAAAATTCTGTATACTTTATTCCCTTCCATTCCTTCACTCTAGTGTATCCAGCATGGAAAGACAGTCCTCTCAGCCGCAACAGAGAGTTCAGTAACTGACTCCCAACATCATTCCTGAGATGTTGCAGTGTCCTTTTTTCAGTGGTCATAAGGCAAAAACAGGGGCTATGAGAATGAAGAACTACACTCTGTAGGGGAAAATCAGGTTCAAGATATCTAGCTTTACCCTTCTCATGACGTGAGCTAGACAGGATATTCTTGACCTATTTATTTGCTATAAAGCAAATCCTCTTGCTTACTGTCTCCTACCAGTCAGTTCTTGCTGGTTTATTCAGGACAAGCGCCTCAACACCCCACAGTCTTATTAACTATTCTTTCAGCAAATTTCCTCCAGCTACCTATGCAGGCCCTGAGCATCACTGAGGCTACAAAGAGCCTTAATGCTGCTTATTAGACACCCTTCAAGGGCTTACCAACTTAGTTCAGTAACCTCATCTCACAGAGTGATCTTGGCCCTAGACAGATTATGTGTGCTGTTCGGCACTTGAAACTTTTATTGGCTTGTCTGTGCAAGGTAAATCATGCCAATATAGTCATGCCAGTAAAATCTCAGTAAGAATACATAATTATAAAGATGCCTTTCACAGCTACAGCTTATTCCAACCCCCTCACTAAGATGAGATACAGTATTATAAGAGATTTCAGTGGAAGGGAGTACATACTGGGACTGTTGCTGTTAGTGTAGCTGCTTTAATTATAATCATGCAGTTAAAGCAGAGGGAAAAAAATAATCCTGCACTGTCCTTTCAACTGAGAAGACAAGGATTTCTCATCACTTGTCCTAAAATCATTTCCCTGTGTTTTGAAGTATGGTTTGAGGCAAGCGCTCCAAATCTTCTATCAAACTTGTGTCTCTTTGATGATCCCCTTAGGCTGCTGCTCTGCTGTATTAATTGAAGCTTAGTGCAGTAGGAAATTTGGCCTCATAAATTTTAGAAATGCTGCATATTTATCTAGTAGTACTATAACCTGAGATACATTTAATTTTTTATGTCACTAATCACTTCTTTCATATGCAAAAGCATGCTGCCATGGTGAAATCTTATGATTATTATTTTTTTTTTAGACAGTAAAACATCACAGAGGAACACTAGGAAAGCACAAAGATTTCCTTCCTTTATAATGTTTGCTGTGTGATACATCTTTGAACAAGTCACCAACACGTGTCTCTCCCTGTTATAAAGCATGTTAACAAAAGGTGTGCACCTACCTCGCAGGGGCGTTCTGAGGGCTGGCGCTTGTAAAGGCCTTTTGAGGATGAAAAGAATTATAGGAGTATTGAGGACTAATCTCGGGCATGTGGACAAGCTGCGCAGATTCGAAGTAAAAACCTTTCTAATAACATCCATCTGCATCTTGAATACAAGAAAGAAATTGTAAGACAGCCTGTCAATGATCAAGGCTTTTTCATGCAGCTCACCCTACTGTTTGGCGGCTGGCCAGCTCAGAGAGCCTACGGAGGAAAATGGCTCCAAAGGAAAAAATGTGCATGTTAAGCAGAGGACAGCCTTTGTGAAGGGTGAGAAAAAACAAGAAAAATACCCTCAACTGCCAAAGTGCTCTCTGGTACACGGAGGAATGAAGTGAGACGAATGGGAAGGGAGAAACTGCAGTAGGCAGGATCCTCTTCACTACAGATAACGCTAGCCTGTATGCACTATAATGCTAAAATAAAACATGTTTCTACTTCAGGACCAAGCCTGCTTTACATTAAGGATGTTGCTCTGTGGAGAGGCTGGGAGAAGCTAGGGAAGGGTTTATTTGGAATTGCGGTACCTAAGCCAACCAGGAAGGCGTGCCAACCTTCAAAACTGTATTAACACCACCAAAAAGTCCTTCAAAAACCTAGTGGAGCAATGCAGTGTGATCAGAGCATGCTGAGGAGGTCCGAGCAGCTCTTCTTCAGAAGCCAAGCTTTTTATTCAATGAGACTTATCTTGCTGTCAAAGGCACTTCAACTAGTGCTGCTGACATGCAGGGCACTGGCTCCCTGAGTCCTCCCCTACTATTACAAGCCCTTGTGCAGAATCATCAGCAAATTCTTTTGCCTGATATATATACACACACAGATAGACATATATATATAAATATCTCCGATGTCAGAACTAACCCCCTTACTTCCTCTCACCAGTCATCTATGGATTCGTTTCACTCAAGCTGTGCTCCAGCTGTACAGCGTTGCAATGCTGCAGCAAACATATGGAGTTTCAGCCAATAGTCCTCCTTCACTTCCTACAGGCTTTCAGACTCTCTCTCTCTCCCTACAGTGCCTCATGTGCTACTTCGGATGCAGAAAGGTTTAATTAAAAGTAAAATATGCAGGCATTGAACTAATAAAAAGAAAATCTCCATTTATATATTTAGAAAGTTTCACCTGGAAAGCTTTCTGGTCCTCCATTAAAATGTTTACATGCAAGGGATTTCTCCTCTAATAAATCATAATTTACATTTAGATAGTACCTTTTATTCTGATATTTCATCTTTATTGAAAAGTTGATTCCAGTCATGACTCATGTGTAGCCTTTCATTCAAATTCCTGCCATATAAAAGAACCCAGAATTAAATATTTAAGTGGCTTTTAATTCATGTTATCTTGCCACAGATCAATTTAGCACAACTCATCAACTGCTAACATGATCAATAATTAATGTGGCTGCAGGTCATCTACATCAGTTCCGTTAGTCCTCTTACCGTCTGCCTGCAGTTTGCTCCACGAGCCCAGGGAGAACAGGCCAGCTCTGCCATGGCTAACTGGAGCATANACAAAAGTGAAAGACTGAATATGCTCTCAGAAGTGTTCAGAATCCAACAGGTGAGCCCTGGTAAATTTTCTTAGCATGGTATATCATGTTACTAATCCCAGCATTTGACTTTCTGACCTCCCCCTCTCCACAGCAGGGATGGCAGAGTGTGTGGCATGTGTCCACACCTCAGCTGTTCCAACTCAGAGCCTGGCATCCTAACCAAAATTCTTTGCAGCTGAAGTTGAGATGCCACACTGGACTGAAGCACTGGTTCACTGAGGTGGAGATATAATGCATCCAGTCAGTCACTACAGGGACGGCAACCTCCAGCAGAGAAACTGGCAACTAGAAACAGTGATATTAGAGACATATAACATGCAAAAGTGAACTTAGTGTAATACAGCCATTCATTTGGCTGTTATTTTGGATGTATTTTGCAATGTTGCTGCCTTAACTTGAGTTTGAGACAAGCAATTCAAATGTAGACAAAGTCAATAAATTTTCCAATAAAGCAATAACTTGCCTGAGAGTTCCAGGGCTTTTTTAAACCAAATTCAGACCCACCATAAGAACCAACAATCATATTCATTGTCATAGCAAAAAAACCCCAAAACTAAAACCAAACCAAACAAAAAAACCCAAACCAAACAAGGCCACACTATGTCCATACCTAAACTTTAGTAAGGCCTTTGATACAGTCTCCCACATTATCCTCTTGGAGAAACTCGTTGCCCATGGCCTGGATGGAAATACTCTCCACTGGATTAAAAATGGGCTGGAGGGCTGGGCCCAGAGAGTGGTGATGAATGGAGTTAAATCCAGTTGGGGCCGGTCATGAGTGGTGTCCCCCAGGGCTCGGTACTGGGGCTGGTTCTCTTTAACATCTTTATCAATGATCCGGACAAGGGGATTGAGTAAATTTGCAGGAATTTTGCAGATTACACCAAGTTGGGTGGGGGTGTTGACCTGCTTGAGGGTAGAAAGGCTTTGCAGAGGTATCTGGACAGGCTGGATCAATGGGCCAAAGCCAACGGTATGAAGTTCAACAAGGCCAAGTGCTAGGTCCTGCATTTTGATCACAACAACCCAATGCAGTGCTACAGGCTTGGGAAGAGTGGCTACAGAGCTGCCTGGTGGAAAAGGACCTGGAGGTGTTGGTCAACTGTTGGCTGAACATGAGCCAGCAGTGTGCTCAGGTGGCCAAGAAGGCCAAGAGCATCAGGAACAGTGTGGTGAGTAGCACTTGGTAGGTGATCATTCTCCTGCACTTGGCACTGGTAAGGCCCCATCTTAAGTACTATGTCCAGGTTTGGGCCCCTTACCACAAAAAAGACATTGAGGTGCTGGAGGTGGTCCAGAGATGGTCAATGAAGCCAGTGAGGGGTCTGGAGAATAAGCCTTATGAGGAGAGACTGAGGGAGCTGGAGTTGTTCAGCCTGGAGAAGAGGAGGCTGAGGGGAGACCTTATCGCTCTCTACAACTACCCGAAAGGAGGTTGTAGGGAAGTGGGTGTTGGCCTCTTCTCCCAAGTCACAGGTGATAGGATAAGAGAAAATGGCCCCAAGTTGCACCAGGGGAGGTTCAGATTGTATATTAGGAAAGATTTTTTACATGGGAAGGGTTATCAAACGTTGGAATGGGCTTCTCAGGGAGGTGGTTGAGGCACCATCCATGGAGGTATTCAAAAGACAGGTTAACATAGAGCTTAGTGACATGGTTTAGTGATGTTTATTTTTATCAGAGTTAGGTTGATGGTTGGACTAGATGATCTTAAAAGTTCCTTCCAATCTAGACAATTCTATGATTCTATGTGCTAAGAGACCAAGCACAATCCTCAAAATCAAATCTTGAAAAGAATGAAGGGCAAAGTCTTTAGCATACCTTACCATCTTTACACCACCTACAACGGCATTGTCACCAAATAAATGGCATCATCACCAAATAAATGGCATCATTAATATATTCTATGATTAAATCCAAGAAAACAAAACCTAAATTTCTTTAAAAATTCAGCCTTTCAGCAAAAACCTTGGCACCAGATTCAGACATTCTCATATTCATAGATTGCTGAATCCAGCTCTCAAAATTGTTGATTTAGGAACTCTGTTTTAAAATAAATAAAAAAACCTATCAAGTCTAAGCAGGTAGAAAAAGCAGAACGTGTGCTGCAGCTCCAGTGTTGCCTCATATCTCCCTCCATCTCAAAAACAGACCCCTCCAGCAAGACAGCTTGTTTGTAAGACCTGAGAACATCCTGCTGCCCACCATGCGGCTGCTTCAAAACTGGATGTATTTTTGCAAACCTTTTTAATGGCATTATATTTCTTCCTGCTGACAATTTTCAAGTCATATGATTTAATCTGTAGTTCAATGACAGAGCAGTCATATTTCCCCATCTTTTATCTTTCAGTGACTTATTAGACTTTTGCTATACAAAATATAATAATGCCAATTAAAAAGATGGTCTTTTACTTTCATAATTAGACATGTCCAAGAAGCAGTCTTCTGCTGGCTGGTGAGAGGCCTGTGCCAAAAGGCTGGGAACAAAATTCTGCATCACAAAAAAACCCTTCATGTACTAGAAAATGTACAGGTTACCCAGAGAAGCTGTGGCTGCCCCATTCCTGGAGAAGTTCAAGACCAGGTTGGAGCAACCTGGTCTGGTGGGAGGTGTCCCTGCCCAGGGCGGGGGGTTTGAACTCAATGGTCTTTAAGGTCCCTTCCAACCCAAACCATTCTATGATTCTATGATAATTGTGGACAAAGTTTCCATAGCATAAAGAGAGACAAGATTAATAAAGGTTATCCCCCATCCTGTATGAAAATCAATACCAACATCAGCACACCTAAATGTAGCATCACTTGTGCAAGCATAACTTCTCTTCAACTACACTGGTATTTTAAACAGCTACAATTTTCCCATGAAGTTGAAGACTTAAAAATGAAGCCAGCCTCTGGTAGGATGGTAGCATAGCATACCATTGTAGATGACCATTGCGGGTGACAGCAGGAGGCTGTACCCAGCCCCTGGAGATTCCTGGCAAAGTCTGGGTGCTCTACCACCCTGGCATGACAGAGCACAAAACAAGCTGGCTGAAAGGCCTGGGGAAGAGGATATTGGGAAAGTGAAGGGAGGAGTGAGACATGGGAGAGACCAGACTGGTAAGGGGAGGAGAGACAGAGACAAGTCATAGTGGGAGGAGCAGCTGGAAGGTCAAGAGGAAGAGCACAGAGCAAAACGTTGTTGAACTAGTAACCTTGGTGATTCACAGCCAGTGTCCACCAGCTCAGTTCTTACTCAGAAGATCAGCATTTGCCAGTAAGCATGCACAGACAAGCATCACCTATCAAACACTCAGATACTGCCCTTTAGGGATGGCTGGGAAAAAGAAAACTATTGAAGCGACAATAAAAAGGCCACAGAACACAAATCAGAGTTGCCATGAGTGTTTAACTAGAGTGTTAGTGAATACTGTGCTTTCCTTGATTATTCATTTCCTTGATTATTTCCTTGATGATTTCATTAGAAATCATATTTCAGATGAGGATGGAAATACACATGAAATCTCTTGCTGAGCATTTTTAATATTGTGTGTATTGCTGAAGCACTCAGGATTTGTATTGCACCATACTGGTCCCTTTGGATTCGCACACCTAGAAATGTCGCATGCCCTAAGGTGTTTACAAGTGAAAGAAAAAGCAAAAGACAACAGATGGAAGCAGCAGCTGGAGGATCAGCAGAAATCAAGGCAGCTCCAACACTCACACCAGCCAGACTTTTGTCTGGGGCTCTCTTATCCTGTATCTTCTGTCACCACCAAAAAAAAAAAAAAAAACACCAACCTACCAAAAAACAAACCCAAACCAAAAACAAAACTCAAAAAAACCCCAACATCAACTACATTAATGGGTGGACCAGAAAAAAGTAATTTTAGACAAACACCTGCATGTCCTCACTCAGACCACTTTCCTGGAGTAGAGGACCCCGAAGAAGAGGACCCTGCTGCCCAGGAGCCACCTTTATGGATAAAGACCCCCTGAAGCAGCAAATAACAGCTGAAACCCAAAAAAGACTAATCATTTTACATGTCAATGGGCAGGTTCCAGCAGACTCATTTCACAGATGTGGGTCTCGGAGTCTCCAAGGATGGCTGCAACAGCTGCCTCCCCAGGGCTGCCATCCTGCATGGGGGTTGGGGCCAGGCCAACACCAGGGACACTCGCAGAGCCAAGGGGACAATACGTCACAATGCATTACTCCTTAGCACCTGTGTGTGAGAAGGCCCCACAGTCCACAGCCCACAGCATGGTGGTGGGCAGAGGAGCCAACGTGAAGCAGTGTCTGGACCCTTCCCAGGCAAGGAGAGCCCACACCATGTCCTCCTCCCCCTGCAGCCCCTTGGCAGGGAAAGGACTCACAGAGGCAAGGGCGGTATTCTCAGGTAGGTGATAGCACCAGGGGGCTCAGAGCCCCTCACATGGTGGGCTGTTGCTTCCGCCTGGAGAAGGACTGCAGGTCCTACAGGGACAGGGGAAGGGCAACATTACTGCCCGTGTGCATTGCTGGTGGGCATCCGGTGAACACTTGTTTAACACGATGGATTGTTGATTAGAGCAAAAGCAACACAGACAAGAAATACTAAGTAGTGGCCCAAAATACATTTTAAACACAGCCACAGTTTTTTGTTGGGGTTTTGTGTTTTTTTTTTTCCCTTGGACAGCTCGATGCCTTATTAGAAAAAGAAACCTTGCTTTTTTGGTTTACGTTTTTCATATCAAGTATCTGGGTATTTTTCACCCACAAGGGGTTATTTGTTCTGTGGTAGGCACACACATGAGTGCACACCCAGGAACAGTAACATGAACTGGATACTTTTTCAATTTGGAAGTTTTTATGCCCCGCTCAGCAGTTCTCATTCATTACTTAGAAAGCATTCCCCACACCTGCATATTGAAGAAAAAGCCCTGGTGGTGTTGGAGGGGAGAAAGAGGTTCTGGTCTGAGAGGCTGAATGAAAACCCCCTGCTGAGTGCCAGCAAGGATTTCCCAGTGTTTCTAGTTAATGGCATTTTAGAGAGAAGTTTTCCTACTACAGCTCCATTTGAATTCCAAATGCACCAGTATAAAAGAGCAGACTGAAGAGTGAAACTGATGGCCTAAAAAATACATACTTTATTAAATGAATCTGAATTTCTCTTGGAGTCTGCTTTTAAATTATAGTGATGGTTTGTTTATAGATTAATAATAATTTTTGAATAGTATAAATTTAGAGACTGATAACTTTCTGTGCTTCTGTATCTTGTAAAAATTAAATGAGAATTGTATCAGTGGTACATCAATGCCAAGGTACTAGAAACGATATCTGGATGGTATAAATTGTGTTACAGTACAGTACGTGTACTCCAGTACTACTGAGTATATGAGTATGTGCTTTTCAAGTTATGTACAGCAGTAGTTTCTGCTATTGGGGTTCAAGTGATGGGAACATAAGAGCTGCAGTTTGGAGTCAGACTAAGAATTCATATCATCTAATATCGTCACCGAATTGCTCTTAAATCTCATTCGCAGTTTTTGCCTTGCAACTTCTTTGTGGTAAAAGGAGATCCAATTCAGCTATGAACTGCATGAAAAAGAATTCCATTTGATGTTTTAAATCTATTCCTAGCAATTTAATTCTAGGTTTTGGCTTATGAAATGTTGCAACTGCTCCTTATTCACCTTCTTCAGAAAGGTCAATGTTTAACAGCTCCCTACTGCAGCCTCTTCAGTCATTCCTGAGAGAATATAAAATTTATTTAGGCTTCCTGAAAAATTGGAGCCAAATACATTGTCTTTAATGTCAGATTGTTGCTAATTTTCAGCAGGTAGGTAAGTACATTCACATTAACCACTTTCAGTACCTTTTGCCATTTTAAGAGATCATTTCAGGAGATTGGTAAACATGGGGCAGCACACAGTACTCAAGATATAGGTGCAGCACCAATACATTCAGGGGCACAGTATCGAGGTCATGTTGAGTTGCCTGTTTGCTGTGAGCCAACATAATACCGTCCCCACTCCCTGTCAGAAGGGGCACACAGTGGTAAAATCACATGGTCTAAGTTGTATAAATAGCAACCGGTGACAAAACTAGCCTGTCAGTTTACCTACTCAAACCTTCTGCAGCGTTGTTAATACCATTAAAAAATAGAGCAAATTTCAGAAAAATGTCAAGTTGGATAAACCTATTTCAATCCAATGACTCTGCTATGTGCTGTCCTAAGAGGTTTTTCTACCGAAGAGCTTTTTCTACCCTGCTTGTTAGCTAATAACATGGTAAGATTGCTATTACTCTCAGTAGATGGTGGATTACGCTCTCTTAGGAGCATGTGTTTTCTGGGGAAAGCACTTTTCCTGAGAATCTAATCTTGGGAAGTGCTTTGGACTCTTCTTGCTGACTGTCCTTAATCCAATAACATCGCAACAGTATTGTGTGACACAGGCGTGGAGCCTGTGAATGATTTCTGCCAGGCAATTCTGAGACAAGAGGAATAGTCAAGGCTATTTTTAAAGCACCAGAAGTAACTTAATCACAGCAACATAATTGCTAGTCGAGAATGCACAGCTTGCTATTAGTGACACTGATCGCTTGTAAAGGGAAAAGTAAATTTCACCTGATTATTTATAGAGTTCTGTTGCTTGTAATGGAGCAAGTGTGTTATTGCAGATTTACAAGTTAGCAGATTGGTTCACAATTAGCATATTATTCATATGCATTCCAGGACTCTTCAGATAAAGAGACAAGCATCCAAGTTTCAAGTGTCTAATATTCCAGATGGGCCTATGATTACTGTTTTATTTCCAACAGTTTAAAGATTAGAAGGTCTTCTGATCCACCTGGCAACCCTAAGGTCAAAATGGGTTTGACCTTCTCATGTAGCCTTAGAAACCATTTTTTCAAGGAAGCAAAGACAAACTGAATGATAAACCTGACCAAACAGGACTTTCTCACTGTATCATTTTAGTCGTTCTCATAGAGAATCCTGATTAACTCCTTCAGTGACTGTTAGCAGGTGACAGGAAGGAAGAGCTTGCTGTTTTTTCTTCTGCTCTATTTCAGCCTTAGGCTCTTAATCAAATTTACGAGAAAAAGCTAAGCAAATGAAAACAGAGCAAAATGTTACTTGAAGTATGCTTGGTTGATACCAGTTACCTTAGGAGGATAAAATTTACTAGGGTTTTAAAGATATATTTCTTGTGTCAAAGGGCCCCCTTTGTCTTCATAACATATATGTAGAAAGTGCTAAAGAGGAAAGATGAGTTTATGAGAGTCTGAACTTCCACACCCTGCACAAACACCACAACTGATGGGCTACTCATGATTTCATCTGCCAATGGCTGTAGCCCTGGATTGCATGCAGTTTCCCCCAGGGACCCAGAGGCATTCACCTCTGTGTGCACACCAGGATGGGAGCGCTGCTCCGGGTGCCGTCCTCCTTGGGGCAACACCAGCTTCAGTGCTTCTGATCTCCAGCCACTTGTTCCCATTTTCCACCGTTTGTTTTGGCACAACTGTTTCTCCCCAAGCAGCCCCCTGAAGCCACATGGAAAATGAAACCAATGAACGGATGCATGTTAAAAATAACCAGGAAAAAAAACAAAGCATTTTACCATGTGGTGGAGAAGCAGTTGTTTCAGTGCCCCGGGCAACCCTGGGTGGGCAGCCAGAGGGGCTGAAGCTGGCAGTGTTGCAAAGAAACAGCATGTGGCATCTCACCCAGTGCTGGTGGCTTGTATTAGATGGTGATGAACTCAGGGTCATTCTCAGAGGATGGATTCCTACACCAAGCAGGTGAACACCATCATTGACAATTGCATAAGTAAATCCAGGAGACCGAGATATCTGACATATCTTTTTCTCTAAAGATAGCTGGAAGAAAAGGCAAAAAATGAGCAGTGAGATGCAGGTATTGTTGATGCCTGTGTTGTCCCAGACAAGTGGTTACCTTGGTTTACTGACTGCCATTTGATGCTTTTCAAGAGGAGATATATTTAATGGATGAAAGACAGAAATAGCTTATGATGCTGAAATTCTGCCCCCATCCTTTCAAGAAAACAAAGGAAGCAAAATTATCCAGAGACATATTTGCATTTTGAGTAATGTTTGAAATTACAATCTGTAACAGAGCTTAAGCTTTTCATTATTTCTCCATTTCTCATTCACAAATTAATATTTAGCACTCGATCTGGATTGACTTATCAGTTTTAAGACAGAACAGAAAACTTATCACTGATTCAGAATCACTGGCCCTGGGGCTCTCTTCTGAGCAGCTCACTCCTGCAAATCACAGAGTACCAGCAGCTCACATGGAAATTAATAAATTCTGTTGTAAACACCATCTTGGACCTGCTTAGGCTTTTCATTAAGCCTTTGTGAAAGAGCTATTCCTAGATAATGCCAAGTGTGGACATTTTATACTGGAAATCAATTGGGATGTTTCCATTAAACTGGAACCGGGAACTCTTGCTCCAGAAAAAGAAAGCCCACACATGGAACTAATTTGAAAAGAATTAACCAGAGCAATAGCAAGCACAACTGATGGTATTTGCTATGTTTATACAGTGTAGGTCAAGTTAAAGTTGTTCATCACAGAGTGACAATTTTGGCCTTGACTCTTTGAAACTTTACTCAAAATATGCTTAACTGTATCCACCATGAGTAGTAATCCTAACCACCAGCTTCAGCTGGTCAAATTATTGTCATCTGGAAGTTACTGTTTGGCTGGTAAGATGAACTATTTCTGTTGTTGAGGGAGTGTTAAGACACTAATTCCCCAAAGGGGGTTGTAAATGCAAGCAATGGTTCCATATTTAACAATGATTTGGTTGTCTGTGCTTTTAAATATACCCCACGTGCATACTTGTTTGCTGGGGAATAAGACTGCTAGGATTTATATGATTATTTACTCACATTACTAGAAAGAAAATTAAATGTCCTAGCTTATAATTAATATTTCAGCAGTAACAGTGAAACAAAAGGAAAACCAGTTTCAGTATTATTTAAATAACTGTCATTCTTATCATTCTCTCTTCCCCCATTCATCATGCTGGGAATATACCCACAGCTTTCTCCAAAAGCTTGATCAAATAAATATGTCTTTCACTGTGTCTAGAGAATCAGTGCATCTGGCCCAAGCTAGGGAGCATACTTTAGAGATTTCAAGTCTCTGCAGAGTGTGCACTGCCAGCAGCTCCTCTCTTTATCTGACCAAGAATAGCCTGCTCAAACGCCTTTCCTAAGCCAAAACTGCTGAGAAGCAGTCCCTCGGGAATCAAGCCAGGGTTTTTCCCAGTGACAGATATATTCCATCTTCATCCTTATTAATGGAACACTTATAATTGATTTTCTTTGTTTACCCTTTCCCTTATTCTACAAGGAAGAACAAAAGTCTAAATTTTGCTTTCTGTATGACAAACAAGAAGGCATTGCTTAGAGTATTAAACATATGGTGGGAAGCACTGAGAGAATGCTTGACTTTCTATTAAATTACAATTCAATTTCTACCAATTATTCAAATACCTTGTTTCTTCTGAAGCCCAGACAGAACAATAACACATATAATTAGTGAAGATTCTTCTGTGGAAAGGGGAATGTTCAGTGACATGAATGTTCAGACTGTGAAGTAGAAAAATAATAAACCTGATGGAAAAATCAGGACATAGTTCCAAGCTATATTTTCTCTGGCAGCAAAGTTGTTTTAAGCAGTTCCTGCTTTTTATTTTTGCACCTATGACACAGTCCACTGCCTCTGCACTTGTGCTGATGCGACTGTTTTGGAGCTGTGCTATAAACTGGATTAGGGAAATCTTGGGAAAATTTCCCCATCACCTTTAATTAACAATGAAAATGTTATAAACTAGCAGGACTGCATAACGAAAAGGCTTTGGAACCATGCTGTGCATCAGCTATTAACTCAGAGAAGCAGGCTCAGTTAGTACCTGTTCCTCAGAGCTCAGCTGCTGATTACAGGATGCTGGAAAATGGATATGATGTTCAAGGAAGCATTGCATGGACTACTCGCACTTGAAATCTATCCCCATGCTGAACAGGACTAAATCTGCCTTTAAAAGGTGCCCTTCCCTTTTCATGCAATACAGTCAAAACAAAAATCATCAGCCTTTACTGAGAGGCTAACCTGACTTTGAACTGGACTGGACTGATCTTTGTTTCAACTGCATCTGCACATAGTGATCTATTTTCAGTTAATATGAATCCTGAGAGGACATATGGCTTGGAAATGAAACCCTTGCCTAGGAATAGGAGTCAAGTATTATCTACACTTGAAAGTTCAGTTGGATTAATGTATAATTATAGAAGCTATTCTGGAATAACTCCCCAAGTGTTTCACAAAACAAGTTCCTTTCTGTTCCTGTTTTGCCTCATCTGTTTTCAAGAGTTGCTCCATGTGAAAACTCACCCTCCTGTTTTTTCCACCTTTGTTTTTATTTTCTGATAACTATGGTAGTTTGGAGGATGATGTTATTATGATTTTTTTTCATTCTATACACTACAGCTCTACTAGCCAAAGCAATAGCATAACTATCAGTAGACTAGCAGGGAATTTATTTAAAATTGTACCAGCAATGATGTCGTCTGGCATCATTGGCTGCTGCTCCAGTAGAAGACTATGTCAGCACACTTCTAATAGTTTGTCCTTTTAACTAAAAACATGGCTTGTGGCTTTTCCAGAGACTTAAATCCACGCTATGCTTTAAAAACTCTCTGTGTGACAAAGCTTTAGGGCTAAGCCTGGTGCAACAGAACTCTGGTTGATGCCCAAAGAACTGTCTTCCACTGATAATAATGAAACCTTTTTAGAGCTTTTTTTTCTTTTTTTTTTTTTTTACAAACATGGATGACAGATATTTGCTTCTCAGCTTGAAATCTGTGTGGGGTTTGCCTGGTTGATATTTGATGACTGAATCTTCATAAAGTCCCAGTTATAGAGGGATGTAAATGGTAACAGGACCGTCCCTCTCAGGCAATCACAATCTTAAATTGGTCATACTAAATTTCAGGTATCTTTTTTGAAGCTATTATCCAAAGCCTTGTAATAACCATTAAGGCAGAATCTGTCTTCATATGCTGTCAAGCTCTAACAACCCTCAGTTTTAGCAGTAAAAATATCAATACTAATCTCAGACTGTAAATTGATGCTACAGAAACTTCGGTGATTTATGTGTTCCCGTAACACTCTTGCTCTGTCTGCACAGGTGAGAGACATATCTTGCAATCACAATGCCACCTTAGGTTAAGCTTCTATCTTTGTGTCACTAAAGCAGTTTTCTAAATACCTGATTTCTGTACTTATATTTGGCCCATACAGACCATAACAGCAGCTTATGAAGTTTACAGTGCTCCTTGCAAAGAGCACCTTTGTCTCTGTTGTATCAACTGTGAAAGTGTGGTGTAGCCACTACTGGGGAACCTCAGTGTGGGTGAAACTCTGAGGTCAGATCTATGTCTAAGTCTCCACCCGCCTGTGCCTTGAGTTTCAACCAAAGAAAACTCAGGTGCTCAGGCTGGATGGGAGCTGTGATAATTCCCAGCCAGATAGATGTCCCACCTGACGGCTTAGTGGAGCAGCAACGAAGAGTGTGGTTTCGCTTTGCTGTTCTTGTACTGTGCCTTCTGGATGGGCACCTGCTCAGCTGGAACAGTATCTCATTCCATAAATTCAGACCCTTTTGTAACTCTGCACTAAAATTCATTGTAAACATGTCTCTGAATGACCTGAAGAAAGTTTATTAAAATCATTGGGCTTTGGAAAGTGACTTTGTATTCAGTAACATTTTAACTTGACATTGAAATCAATTAAAATGAATTAAAGCCACTTTAATTCTGGATTAGAATACCTATATTGACTTCATTTAGTAAGCCAAATCCACTTTAAATGTGTATCTTTGGCTAATACGTATTCATTTCCTGAACATGTTTATATAAATAAATCTGAAAGCACTATTTTAACAGTTAGGCAGCCCATCAAACATAACAAAATGTTACTTTTTACCAGAAGGAGGCTAATTTTGATTTATATCATGCCTTTTTTTTCAATAGCCAGATTTTGAGAGCGGGAAAAAAGAATGTTTCAGTGAAAAAAAACCATATGTGGTCCCCACCCCAGGAGACACACTGTAACAAAAGCTATAACGAGAACAATGTTCTTGCGAAGTAGAAGAGCTATATAAAATTGCTGCATTGTAAGATAAAATAAAATAAGGTGTACTGAAGTAGGTTAGTAGCAGAAATAATTAAAATAGTATGTTTCTCTATCTTTTCTGTTTATAAGGCCCAGATGGTATACGTGATTACAGAACAAGGAAGCCTGAACATACTCACTACATAGGGGCGACATCTCCAGCAATAGACGGTACAAGTGATGTTGACTACTTGTGGCGCCCGGCCCCCTGTCTTTCATATGTATCACTTCGCAGACATCACTACGCTGGCGAAATTGGGTGGGGTGTGAGAGAGCTCAGCCATCTCAACAGGAAAAATCTCCAGAGTGGAGCACAGATTAAGGTAAGGATGAATTAGTACTTGAAACCTGAGTTGCAGAAGGCAAAAGAAATTTGTGTTCCGCTTTGCAGTTGCATTCCGAATTATCATTAGAGCTGAGACTAACCATGGACTAAGCCAGGAACAAGAGAGAATACAGCTGTTAAGTTTAAAAGTATGCTAAACAAAACATCAGCCCAGACCAACAGACCTTTAAGAAATATTTTTGTGACAGTTTGCTCCAAGTCGGCCTCCCAGGTGGATGAAGCTGCCTGAAAAATAACCTGACTAAAGCATTCTACTTAGCATAATACAGCAGTCACTTTTAAGGGCTGAGTGACTATGGACTGAATTTTTCCACATGACTAGAGTAGACAGGGGTCTGCGGAAGAAGGTGTTTGAGGGAGTGAGGTCTAACACGACATGAGCCATCAAGTCATTCCGCCTGGCTGATCCCCAAATGCTGCCAAGAGACTCAAAGCGTCTGGTTTGTAACCTCTGTGTGATCAGAATCCCGCAGAGTTCAAGTGCTGGCAGCTGTTTTAAGACCCCCAGTAATTCTGCAACCCACACGTTACTCAGTCCCATGCAGGGCACGGGGTGCAAAAGTAGGTAACAAGCTCCAGACACCTGAATTTGTTCCTCTATCCATTGTTCCAGGGCCTCATTTTGAACCTCTGTCTTAAGATCTAGTTGCAGATGAATTTGTATTTGCATAAGGTGATAAACAATTTAGTTAATATTTATATATGTAGATATATTTTACATTAGATTTGTCTTATACATATACATGCAAATTAACACATGATAATACAGGTATATTTAAAATTACTGTGTTAATTGCACAGTAGCTTTATAAGCCCAAAAGTTTAAGGTTTTGATTTTTTAGGGCTGTATGAAAAATACTATCATGGATTTTTCCTAAAACAAGCTTTTTTAATAGTTAAGGTGCCCTTACATGGTGCTGCAGTGTGTCTACATTGAACACTGTGTATCATCCAAGTATACCATTCTTAAAACACCAAAAATAAAGTAAATATGTTATTAACTGGTTTTGTCCAATATACGCCATATCGAAATTAAATGTAGCTCATTAAGGGGATACAGTGAGAGGAAGGGAAATTGATCCCTCCTGGGAGCAAATGAGCCTGCTTGGAGGGGGGGCAGGAAGCTTCCCACGACAGAGTGAGACAACTAGAAAAATCAAGTCAAAATGAGAACTCTTGGGAACTGGAAAGCTGTGACGTAAGTGGGATTAGACTGTTGGGAACAGTAGTTGCACAGGTTCCTGGAGTGATGGAAAGAAAAGCAATTTTGGGGAGTCAAAGGACAGTATGTAGCATTTGCTGTAACCCAGGAAGCTGGTGAAAGGTTATTAGAGCAGGAGTGAACCTGGGAGAGAGGACTCATGCCGTAAGGATTGAGCAAGCAGAGTTAGGTGTGTGTACAAACTTTTCAGAGTCTGGTTTCAGTAAGTTTTCTGCAGTTATAAAATTTGCCTTGACTTATCTGCTCATGTGAAATAAACTTTTGAGCTTAAGTGGTCTTCTGTGCTTCTTGAGGACCTTTGAAGAAAAGTTGTAGGGCTTCCTTGAATCTGTAGCTGACTTGGAGTCCCCTGAAGTAGAGAAGACCAGCCACTGGATTATCAGCTGCTGCCCATTTTAAGTCCTCATGCGGATCTGGTGTTCTCTTCCCAAGCACACACCAAACAGTCCTTCCCTCCCCAAGGGGAAGAAAAGCAAGACAGAGGACTAGATTTTCCTTTTTTGATCCCCCCACCTGAACACAGAGGAGAGGAAGAGACAGAACTCACCCAATTTGTTTTCCCCAACTCACAGCTGTTCACAAGCAAAGGATTATATTCAGTAGCATGGCATGAAGGTAGCTGCAGGTGGAAGGGCGTTGAGTGGATGGAGCTACTTGTCTGAGTTAACTAGCCAATGCAATTAAGAAGCCTAACTGTATCACATCTATCTGAAAGGAAGTGATATCTGGTATGAAATCGGTAAATCTTTAGTTTCTAGGGGTTGATTGTTTGTGACTTAACGTGATGCAGGCAGACAAAAGTCAACAGCATCCAGACACTCTGCAAGCCTCATTTGATCCCTGAGGACATTCTTTTTGTGCTCCTGCTGTACACCACCTTTCTAGGTCAAACCCTGAATCTTCATTATTGTTTCTCTGCAAAGTCTGAATAGACGTGCAGTCCTGGCAAGGACTGTTGTATTGACTAACATCTCCTGCCATTACTGAAAAAACATTTCCTGCTGAAATGAATCTGGTGTGAGTCTGAACTTGTGAAAACAGAAATAAAGGTGTGCATATATAGTACACGTATCCATAACCTCCATGTAGAAGTGTGTGTTATACCTATATGCTAGGTTTGTGATACTGCTTTTCTGAATTTAACAATGCCCATCTGAATTCCTTCTTAACAGAAAAAGCACCAATGTGCAGTACTAAGGGGCGCTTTGATACCTTTGTGCAGAGCTGTGTGTTCTTTGGAAGCAGCAGTCATTTAGGAAACACTTGTGCGACGTGAGTAGGCACATCCCAGGGGCATAGCCATGTGCCAACACACAATACAGATTTTAATAGGACAGAATGGGGATGTTAGATCTCTGAATTATGAAAGAAGCTGCTGCCTAAAACGTGCTGTCACAGCCTGACACATTCTGCAGCTCCAGCCATGAGAGAGGCCAGTAAAGCTGAGTTCTGCATAGGTGACCAGAGGTCTTCTTGCCTTGCCCTCTGGTTCTCTGTGTGGCAAAGGGCAGTTAAAATTTAGCATAATACAACACTTTTTTTTTTTTTTTCCCATTAACAGCTATCTGTTCATCAATGAACTCTCCAATACAGAATAAACTTTCATTATTCAGTGGGGTTTCTTCTTTATAGTCTACAGATTTTATGGTCTACTTTGTATTTCTAAGTGGGCTTTTTCTAGTACTAAAACTGATCTGAACCATTTTCTTCACATAAAATCAATAGCAGACATGGATTCCAAGTCTCTCTCTTAAATACCTAACATCAACAGATAATTTCACTACTCTCATTTCTGAGCTGCAGTTACTGCTCTCAACACAGATTAGAATAAAAACAATTTAAGCTGCTTACTGATGTTAGAATAAATAGCTTTGAGAACAACTTTTTAGAAAAATAAAGCTTTTAGCTTGCTATTTATCCTATGATTTTAATGAATTTTAAGCTATAAGTACAGTGCTTATATTGACTTTCTTTATACCAGAAAGACACTGTTGAGATATTCTAACCAAGTGTGCTTAAGACACCCAGTCTGATTATAATAATGCCCTCAAACATATTGTACAAAGTTGTAATTCGTAGCTTAATTCAGTGCTTCTGCCAGTGTTAACACCCCCAAATTTTCAAACGTGAAAGCACATTGCATGCTGAACAAGGGCCTTAATGCTGTCACCATAGAGATGACACTTTGCAACCCTTATTTATGTCTCCTTGATTGCACCAAACAAACAGTCTCTTTATAGACAGATGCTTTTGGTTTCTTGAGGATAATTTCTCTAGATGGTGTTTTAAATAATGTCTTTGTAGAGACATAAATATTATTTTGTAGTATGGTGAATTTTTCAAGATAAAGAATACAATAACTCTTCAGATAGAAGAAAGACAACAATCAATTTGAATAAATGCAAAGTAAATTCCTTAGTTAAAATGACAAAGAGAACAGACACTCTCTTTGTATTCATAGAAAAGGATGAAAGAACCTGTTATTTGTATTTGGCCAATGAACTTTAAAAAGCAGGAAAAAAAATACTTTGAGTAAACCAAAGCAAAACT
This sequence comes from Jacana jacana, assembly GCA_013400555.1. NCBI lineage: Eukaryota > Metazoa > Chordata > Aves > Charadriiformes > Jacanidae > Jacana > Jacana jacana. The sequence goes on along the minus strand of VZTM01003958.1, from coordinate 28,508 downwards.
ATTTTTCTAGGATTGGAAAACAAAACCACCATTTTTTCCTTCAAAATAATAATAAGAAAATAACAATAAGAAAATAACATTTCGAAATCTTTTTAACATCATTATTCTTAATCTCTCTATAGAAAGTTTTGCAAAATTGAGCTCAAATTCATAAATATCATTAGCTGCTTTCCTATAACATAACTACAAAAATAACCACCCAGTCCTATTTCACAATAGCTAGAGAGTAAAAATCAACGCATTGCAGAAGGGCTTATGTACTTCCATCTCTAAAGCTAGCTGCTTTTCGTGCTATGCAATCTCACTGCAAGCAGTCCTTGCCCCCACCCCCATTGAGCAATTGTGGTGATCACTGATTGGTGAAGTACCTGGCACACTCATGATTCTGCATACATACTTACTAACAGCAAGGAAAATTATATATGATAGCAAAAGTCATACTTTAGTCATACCTTATTTTAATGTAAGAAGGGACTTCAGCACAAAGTTTTTATCTCTGGACTGAGGGCATTTAAGCCTGACCAGGTCATTCAGTGTGGGATGCCTCTGCAGGTCAGCAAGGTGTGCAGAGTCTGGTCTGCTATGTGCAGTGGTAGTTGGCTTCCCTGGCCTTACTCCTGATAAACACCCTGCTAGACCCAAGGAGCAGCATTCCTTGAGTTACTGATCAAAACAGTTGTTTTGCCTCTTTTTTTTTTTTTTTGCCTTTTACTCTTGTTTATTCTTTCTTAATTGTTCTTGTTTCCATGACAGCTAGGGACATAAATACAAAACCCCTTTAAAATACCAATTTGATTAAGCTTTTATCAATTGGTAACAATCTAAATGCTTCTGCAGTGATAAGCTGTTTCCTAACACAGAAAGCTTTGCACTGCGATCCACAGGCCAAGTCCAAACCAGAGGACAACTCTACTTGCCCTGCCACTCCTAATGGCCATAGGTGGGGGAGAGGGACCGAAGGCAGGACATGTGCTCTTCCCAAAAAGCTCCTGTATTTGTAGGAAGGAACTGCTGCCTCAGCTAACAGAATTGCAGCATCAATACTGCTACGTGCCAGTCATCATGATGTCTGCGCTACATATGCTTAATGGCCACTGATTTCAGAGGCTGATTATCTAATTGCTCTGTCATGTCGGCTCTGACCTCACGCTTGGCCCAAATCCTCCAGGCCTTGATGTTGCTTGTGCTTTCTAGAAATAGCCAGGCTGCCTGTCCAGACAAGTAAAAGCAAGTGTGGGGTAGGTGGTTTTGACCCTGAAGGCAATATGGATTCAATCAATTTGAGGCACTTGACTCTGTGGACTTGAGCCTGAGCACACACAGACAGTACCAAGAGGGTAGATATGCTCAGCGGAACTCTCTTTCTGAAGCTGTAGAAGGCAAAAGTGATCTGGGTGCTTAAACCTCCCCCAAGGCAGGAATCATCTCCCCATTGTGCAAATGGTACAGTGGAGTCAAACCCAATTAAAGTTTGCAATAGTAATTTGCTGCTGCTCCTTTTACTAGAGTTTGTACACTGAATTGCTCGCATCTGCCAGAGAAGACCACAGAAAAACTTCAGTTTATCTCCTCTGACATCTCCAAGAAACAGAGCTGCTATATGCTTCCCTTATCTCTCAACATGCCTTCTCAGGGCAAAAAAAGACACTCCCAAAAAATGTAACTCCCAGTGACTGCTGTGAAGGGTGTCCCCATGCAGACTGCCTTACAGTCCCCCAGGTCATCAGCCCAGGCAGCTAAGGGAGCTGCTGTTGGAGGGAGTGATGTGCAGCCTGTCCTGGCCCAGCCTGCAGCACCCAGGGCTGAAAGAAGGGTCTGTGTCCTCTTCTGTGCTTCTGGGCTGCTGTGGCAGTCACAGGAGTGCTGGCAAGTCCCTCTCCATCTGAGCAACAGAGGTAAATCTATGTGCCTGAGCCCAAGCACCAATGTCTACCCAGCTGCCACCTCATCTCTAACTGGGCTACGGTACCTGCATGAGGGAAACACAATTTTGCCTCAGAAAAATTGCTAGAACTGCAACTCGCTAGTACTGCAGCTGTGGCACTAGTTAACGTGTAGAACAGGATCTCTTTTCAGCCCTTGGTTGGAAACAGGGATGCTTATTTTTTCAAGCGCATGTCTAAGTTCTTCCAGCAGTTAAAGGAGGACACCAGACAGGTACAATTGTTTCAGTACAGTCCTAAAGAAAACAAGGAGGAGAAGAGAACAGAATAACAAGGATGAAGGGAGGGACAGTTGTGAGTGGGGAGACAACCTGGAGGACATGGGCCAGTTCTAAGTACAGCTTGGGCAAATCATGAACTACGCTTCAACACTACTTGAATTATGTGGGCTAAGGAAAAAGAAATTGCCTAAACCATTGTCCCTGCTTAATCTGTGTCTGACATCTTTTGCTGTTTGATTGCACAGCCCCTGAACAATTGCACTGAGCAAATAAGATGAAGCAGAGAAGTCAGGGAGGACAATTATGGCACTCTGATTGTTGAACTTCGGAGGAGCTCTGATTCAGTTATTTGTAACAATTCTTTTCCCAACATATAGTCCAAGTCCTGCCTGCAGATAAGCGTGACAGGAATTCAAATATTCAGGGTGTAGGTGTTGCTGACAAACACATACGTTGTGCTGCTGCTTCTTTCCCCAAGACAAATGTAATACATATGGTTATCTCACTCAAGCAAGTTAAGTTTAAAAACCAGCTTATTATTGAAGATTGAACCTTGGCTTCTCTACAGCGATATTTGCTGTCCGAGTTGCCTTTGTGTCCTATGATCCCAGAGGTACAGTCTGTCATGGACTTTGGGTTTTATCCCTTTTCTGTTTTCCGTGTATGACCTTTAGATGCATTTTAAATAATCCCTTACCTTTCCAACAACTCCTCCTCTGCTTAAAAATCTGCATGAAGACATTTCTTCAAATGATGCTACATTACCAGTTTAGATAATTATTTTCAAAATTTCAAGTGAGTCAAACAGCTTCCAAGCCTGCTGTCTCTGCAACCCTTGCATGACGGGGAAACAAGCAGCAGTTGTTATTTTTCATGTTCTCTACTTTCATTGTCATATCTCCACTGAAATCTTCCAGGTGGAGACAAACAGTCTTTCTTCCCAGTACCATTTCATTTGAGAGTGACACGTATGCCTTAAGGTTAACCTTATACTATATTTTGTTTCTTTGACAGAGAGGACCGTTTCAACAGGCTGCTGAAGACAGAGTAACACACTGGTACCAAAATCCATGGTAACCATTTCTTATTTCTTTTAAATTCGCTCTAATCTGTGCCCTATGAGGGCATTCTCTGAAAATTTCTGGAATAGGCAAATTATTAGCATAATTGACTTTGAAGTTCAACAGATCTAACGAAAGCCTACTGCTGGCACCCACTGCTGCAGAAAACCATTGAGAATAGGGTATTTAGCTGATATTTTTTCATAAATCAATAGAAGTATTCCAGAACTAAACTACAATACATTTCAAGCAGCTCTCTAGGGAATATTTAATGCCCTTTGAAGAAAGCACCCTGTTTCACAGAATCCCATTTAGTTTTCAATGAGAATTAATTTTTTCCAGTCACTTAGATTAATGCATCTTGAATGAAAGCTCAGGTTTATAAAGCAATAATTAGCAATAATCACCTTCAGCTAGGAATGCACTACAAATATTGGAAAGTGACAGTAGAAAAAGCCCTTATGAGACTGGCCCAGCTCTTCAGCAAAATGATGCTCATGAAAAGAACTTACACCGTACCAGCAATGTGTAAGACTTTATGAAGTTCACTGTGACCAGGAGCCTTTGACTGCCAAAGCATTCGTAAGGGAGACCTAGGTAAAATATGGAGCAGTGAAAAGGACTAAGGCCATTTATGGAAAAGGACTGCCTGCCCAAGGAGTTTTGTTGTACCTCTTCTCCTTCCCTCAAGAATAACCACTGGGAAATACAGTATATTAATGAGGGCAAGGCAATGACCTCCCATGGAAAATGAGAAATGCCTAAATTTCCTAGAACTTGCCTGTGAAGCAGCAGGCGATGACTGAAGTGCATTCACAGTCACAGCAGGTCTCCAAACATGCCCACCTGCTCCCAGGACTGTGGAAACATGTCCTGCCCCTGCTCAGCAGACGTAACCCTGTCTCTGTGCATTGCCTCAGATGTGATTCAGGAGGCCGAGGCGATGAAGACAGACAGCTCTGCTCAGCCTTCCCTCTCCTTTGCTCTCACCTCCATACGCTGCAAATGGGAGCTGCTGCCCCAGGACACTGCTTAACTGCAAAGTGCCCCCACATCACGGCATCTTAAGCCATTTCTTTTGTTCCCTTTGCCTCTTTGTACCACCTGGAGCGGCACCAGTGCTGCCACAGCTGCCAGGGGCTCAACTGGGTGCAACAGACAGACCCATGAAAAGCCTGAGCAGCTCCTCCAAGCTGAACTCCACATTGCTGGTAGTAGCAGCAGCACCAGGAACAGATGGACCCGCTGGTCTTCAAAAGCTGCAATCGCTCTCTAGACTATGGCATGGGTATGCTTCCTAGTGTGCCGGGAGTGGGAAGTCATTATCAACTTACTGCTTATTTTGTTTATTACAGTAGTGTGTTGTTGAGACTCTGGTAGCCTGGTGACAAGCTAAAACATAAAAATTGCTTCCACAAAATCTGTGATCTCACGGTATCTTCAGTCCATCGCTGGAAGGCAGCCAACGCCGTCAGGCAGCATTGCAGCTTTGTCATTTTTGTAAAGCGTTCATAAAACATGCACCTTATTAAGCACTTGGAAAGTAATCCTAGTTCAAATTGATTGCTGAACAAAGAAGCAGCAATTTTCTGTTAGGGAATGGTTTATTTGCTTTTCACCATGAGAAGGGGCGTAGGAAAACAAAGTCACCCAAGTTGGAACAAAATAAATTAAATGCTTTCAATTAGCAAATGGAGTGTCTCACGAAAGGTTGCACTACTAGGAAATTAAATTAGTTCTTCCTAATATGCTGAGATTTGGGGTTTTTTTTTTAAATTTTCTGAAATATTCAGGGGATTATTTTTCACCATAGGCTTTTTCCTTTCCCTGACGTACCTTTCGGTTCTGGCTCACTTCAGTCTTATAACTAGTGTTAATTTGTGAAAAGCATTTCTAAACTAAATAACTTTGCTGCAATTCATGAGAGAAGGAACATATTTCAGATTTTTCTAATGGAACGCGGTGTTCTTGGAGGCCAGTTTCATGAGCTATTATATGACTTAATACCACTGGTTACAAAAAGACTCATCTCAAGCATGTTCACTGGTGGTTTCTTATGCCTTTTTATAGAAAAACAACAGAAAATGGAAGATGGAAGTATTTTCATAGAATCATAGAATCATAGAATCATTTAGGTTGGAAGAGACCCCTGGGATCATCAAGTCCAACCATCAGCCCTACTCTACAAGTTCTCCCCTACACTAGATCCCTCAACACCACATCTAATCTGCTCTTAAACACAGTCAGTGAGGGTGACTCCACCACCTCCCCTTGCAATGTTATTCTGGATGAGCTCCATGCAACTTACATTAGGTTAATTAACAGCAACATGGCATTTGCTGGGGACAGCTACAGAACGGCCAGACATACCTCCTCTGTGCACTGCCACACTGGTGTGCTCTGTGTGGTGCAGTGGCATAGGCTTCCCACTCCCTTCACACCATCTTGATTGGGATGCAGCAGGTTTGGTGGTTAGGAAATGCAGTGCATGATCAGTCACAACGTTATAATTCCACCTAGACCTTGCTGAAGAGATAGGGCAGAAGGGAAGAGGAGATTTCCTGAGAGTACATACCTTTTCAGAATGTACATACATTTTCAGAACATGCTCCTTTCTCTTTGCAAGGGTATCTGATCTCACTTGAATTATGAGGTGGAGGATCCAAGGTGCCCCCAGCCAAGCTAGACAAGACTGGAAGAAGGAGCAGTGCTTGGTGCTGCCTCATATTCAGTGGAGAGGAACAAATCTGTCCCAATGAAAAACCCAAAGTCTGCATTAAAGATAGGTCGACAGCAGGAAGCACAGGCAAAGGTCTTGGGGAGGGAGGCTGGGGTTGATAAAGAGCCAGCTAGGGACATAAAGGCCCTTTTCAGTGTTTCTTTCCCAGGCAAGCAACAGTCAGGTACATATGGAGCTCCATCATCTTGATACTCATGTGCTTAGTCGAGCGCTTTGCTGGATGAGATCTGGCATGCCCTTATGTAAGGAAATTATTTTTATCCACTTCTAGCCTAATAGAGACTTGAATATTTTGAGAACTCATAGGTCTCATTGCTATGGAAACTAATTTGGTATCTTTAGGTCAGTCTTGCTATCTCTGATTTGCAGAGTCCGCATCTAATCTTAAGAAAAAAAAAAAAAAAGCCTAGCTGTATTTGCTGCTTCAGTCCCACTCTCCACCTTTTCTCTCATGTCTGTAGCTAAAAGTAGAGTCCAACAGCCTTTACAGGGAAGAGAGGCTGCAGTATCAACAGTCCAATGCCAGGTTACTGTTTTCAATGCCAAAGAGAAGTGAGGGGATTCAGACTGATAGTACAGGCAATCACGGGACACAGGAGCACCAGCAGGCAAGACAACCTCATCCAGGAGTAGACATCCCCATAGGGAAACCCAATCTCATACAGCTATCCTCTCCTTATTTCTCTATTGCTGGGTGAACAAACCAAAATGCTCACCGATGCTCTGAAATGTTAAACAACTCTTCCAATCCATGGTGGCAGGATTTACCACTGCATGGATAAGGAGAACTGCTGCCACAGGAATGGCTGAGCTGGTACCATCTCAGTAAAACAGACTGGCCCTACATTATATCAGAACATCTATAGATGTGGTGTTGGGGGATATGGAGTAGGGAAGAACTTCATAAAGTAGGGCTGATGGTTGGACTCAATGATTCCAAGGGTCTTTTCCAACCTGAACGATTCTATGATTGTATGATCTTAGTGCGAACTTTAGGGATTTCTCTCTCCTTCCCAACCTTTCTCCTTCTGCACAATGTCAGCTACCCTCTTCTTACAGTTTATCCAAACTCAGTGACCAGCAACATTCCTGCAATGACACAAGAGAGGTAAACATCCTTATGGGGAAACTGGTAGGCTTCTCTATTGCACTGACGGAGCTGTAAGGTGGTTGCATTTCTTTGGTTTGCTTTTTCTCAGTCACTTTGTATATTAGGAGAGAAAAAATTTGCTTTTTCAGCAGTAGTTCAAGGATGAATATATATGTCCGTATTTCATGGCCTTCAAAGACTTTTCTGTATAACACAAAGTCACAGAAAATTTACATCCAAAATATTTAGAAGTTGCTGGAATTTTACTACTCCAGTAACAGAATAGGTTTTTCTTTATTTTTGTTATTCTAACAAAAAGTTGTCTCTTCATGGACAGAAATGTTGGTTTCCCCCCCAAAAATAATTATTTCAGTTGTGATATAAACCCACACTTTCGCTCAGATGTGGAATGTATTGTAAATTCTGCTGTGAAAAAAGCGGGGATGGGTTGGCAAAAAAATGGAAAATCCACCAAGATGGCAGCATCTGTCAGTAAAAATTAAATATTTTACTCCAAAATGCTAACATGCATATGCCTGCTTAATATGTTACTTTTCATTTTAGCACGTAGAATCTATATATATCTTAGTACAGGACAAATGTGCCTTGTCTGAGTGGCCTCAGCATCTGTGGTTATAGATGGAGTTCTGTCCACATTCTTCTTTGCTATTTTTTGTTATTTTCAGTTTTAGGTCATTTCTTGATTTCACATGCACACATACACACACACATGCTCCCCTTGGAGAGGAAGGCTAATCTCTTTATTAGCTCAAAGATATTTTGGTTTAGGGTTTGTTTTGTTTTGTTTTTTTCAGAAAATTAATTTTGTATTCCTACTGAAATGGTGCAGCTCCCTTTTCCAGATTTTTCCCCCATCATGAGTCAAATCACTATTTCACTGTGCTCCTTTTTTAACCAAGACAAATATTAAATATATAAGATCACAGGCAAGCACTCAAGCTTTTGGAGAATCAGGGTTATGCAATGGTGGAAAATGAGAAGAAAGTGTTTTTTAAAGATTGAAGGAAATTCAGCTTCAACAGACAGGGAAAATCCCACAAGTTTAATTCTAATGGATGGCAGTGACACACGCTCTGCTTTCTGGGACGAGTATAATTCCATAAAGGAATGCAACATGAACCAGTAGTTAAACTAGGACAGATGTTGCTGGAAATATTTAAAAGATGTTTAGTTTATATTATTAGTGATCAAATATGCAATGTTCTTGGGTATGTCATCCTCATGACTTCCCACAAGACATAATATTTTCCTTGTTGGAAAAAGCAAATAACTAAGTTGTAAGCAGCGTTTAGTAACAGATATTTTGGACTGGTGATGTAACTGCTTAAGTATCCACCGACACCACTCTCCCCCTTATTCCCTCCATACTTTAAAAAATGCCTCCCCCATCTCCCAGTCATGGTCTCCCAGCACAGCACTGATACTTGCCTCAGTAGCTTTCCAATGAGGAACTTCCTGTGTGGCCACCAGACAGAATAACCCATTTCTGTAATCTACTGGGTGAATCTCTCTGGGCTTGACTTAGGAAGTAAAAAGGGATTTTTCTGACTAGGGTGCGAAACAGGTAAATGAAGAGTTTTCTTTCACAAAGCTCAGAAAAGTTTCATCTATTATAGTAAAGCTGCTGCAACCTTTTCTCAGAACATGCTAGTAGTGATTTTTTAAAGAAAATATATTTAAAAATCACTGCAGTTAATAAGCTCCTGTAAAGTTAAAGCTGATTTAAGACTGCATACACTCAAAGTTGCATTAATTTAATCCCCTTTAGCTAATCAAGTGTGAGTTGTGTGTGAAATGTACCCAAATCCTCTATTATAAATGAAAAAAGACTGATCAGCTTCAACTAAAGGGAGGTATGTCCTCTGCCTTCTTTTTTTTTTCTCTCCCTCTAGCCTTCCACCCCTTCAGAACCAAAGCAGACCCTCTTGCACTGAAGTAGGGAAAGCACAGAAAAGAAAACATTTCTTCATGATCTCCTTATTGCTTCCCCCTGTCCTTCATCTCCTGCCTGACACTAGCATTGTCCTGGTTGCCCCCGGTGGCTTCTGCACCCTCCCATCCCACTTCGCCTGAATAACTGGAGTCACGTCACCCTGGGAAGGCCAGATCAAACACATTTTTTTCTGTTTTTTAAGGAATAATGACCCATACCATGTTCTTGAAGGCTTGAAGGTTCTTTCCTGTTTCATCCTTATTGTGTACCTCCATGCTGTTGAACTCCTTTTTGATTTCTTAGCTTCCATCCACTCTGCTTTTTCGGTTCCCTATCCATTGCTCAATCACCTCCATCTGCTGGGGCCCCAGAGCCAGTGTCACGGAGCAGAGCGGGTGCATGATGGGGAGCCACCATGCTGGGTTGCTGCTGTGGCCTCAAGAAAGGAAGGTCACTGGCCATGGCTGAACCTCGTGCTCCAAGTAGGCCATAGGAGGGGGTTGCCCTCTGCTTCAACAAAAGGTTTTGTCCCCTCAGTTCCTCAGCCTCCTTCCTCTTTTTCTTCCTGCCTTTGGTCTATCTTCCTGCACTAAGCATTAAGCTGGAGTAGCCAGAAAGATGACTGCTGCCAATGTCAAAATGTCTCCTACCTGTCTGTCTTTTATAGGGATCAAATGTTTTTGTCTTACTGTGAGCTTTTTTGGCCCATTGGTAATAGCTGGTGAAAGAGGCTTGCTTCTAGGAGAGCTGAACCTCTGTACTGAGGAAGAACAGCAAAGTATTGGGGAAAGCTCTATATACCAGCCAAGCAGCAAACCTTCTCAGGCTCCTACTTTTTAAATGCTTATCTGCAAAATACATTACTTCTATACCATTTACAGAATGATCCCTGCCCCAAGGCTTTTTCTATATCTAAAATGTGTTTGCTACAGTATGGTCATATATTATTTTTATCATCAGCCTGAGGACACAGAAATTGATACAGTTCTTACATCACTGCAATCCCATTGACTTCAGGGGAATTACTTTCCATTAGAGTAAGTGAAATCAGAATGAATAAATATGCCATTTCTCTGCTATTCACCATAAATGCTGTAAAGCCCACTGGAGTAGGCAGAGAAAGCCAGAGACTGACTCTTGCTTTAGTCTTGTTCAGTGCTACACAGTGCCCTTCTGCAGCTTGTACAGCTGTGGGAGATGCTCAGCTGGATTGCTGGATCCCACTCCCACCCACCACCAGCCCCACATCCCTGCAATGCTCTGTAATGGTCAGGAGGCAGAATCACTAACTGGAAACAGAATGAATCCTGTGCATACAACAGGATAAACTACTTCTCCAGGTACACTTACAGAGTGAGGTAAGATGATAAACTCTTACATGTGTACCACTTTCTGCCTCAGATCTTACTGGCGCATGGATCAGCACCTACCACTGTCTCCATGCAATAGCCCAGCTGTGACAAACCGACTGTGGGATGGGTAGCATAAGGCATCCCCTTTCTCACTGAGAACCAGAACTGCTCTGACAGAGCAAAGAGCTGCTGACAGAATAACTATCAGCTATCTATTTTACTATCAATTTTGAAGGCCTATTTTTATTTTATCTAGCTCTTTCTGTTGGGTATCAAAGCACAAACATTCAGTCACCCACAGAGGGCTTTCATCCTCATAACTAGGAAAACCCCGAGACCCAGAGATATTAAATTATTTGTCCTTGGCCATAGATATGGCAGAGCCAGAAAGAGTCCCCAGCTCCAGTTTGCCACTTGGATAAATTTAACCACAAGACCATCCTTCTTCATTACTCCTTTGTGTTTAATTTAGAAGCAAAGAAGGCAACAAAACAAAAGAAAGAAAACCTAAGGCCCAGATCCACTTTGAGCCACTGTGAGCCAGACACACAAAGCTGCCAGACTGCATCCAGCCATGTTTTCTGTAGGAAATGCTGGCAATTGCCTCCCTATGAAGAAGTCAGTTATGGTTGCATACCATGGAAATACTCCCCAGATGGGCTATGAGTTGTTCTGGAAGGGGAAGAGAAAGGATCAAAGCCCAGTCAGTCACGTTCTGGAGACACAGACCCAGGAATCACCAACTCAAGCCATGTCCTAAGTGGATATCAAGCCACGTCCTAAGTGGATCTCAAGCCACAAACAACTTGGGGAGCCCCTACCAGGTCCATCTGGCCTTCAGTTTCCTTCCATGTATATTAATAGAATAGTCTACCTCAATTTTTTAATCCAGAAGTTACTAATGACAGTCTTTGTCTTCCCAGTGTTAATGTATTTTTCCTCCTATATTCCTTGTAGACAAAATAGAATAATTAATATCTCAATAATCAATATCTCAGAGTTATTTGTAATGAAGAGGTCATGTACTTTCTCAGCAGCTTCTATCTCCATGGGTACAACCAAAGGCTAGTGATAAGGCTATGGTGGTATTCTTCTGAGCCTTGTCTACGTACTTAGCTATGTCTATCAAAGTAATCAGCAGCAAAATGATTCAAAGTATAGACAAGATCAGAGATTAAGGTGGTAGTTTCAGCTCATAACTGACACGTCTCCTTGTACCTAGTGTTGTTCCCAATGAAGAAGTTAGTTTTTCTACATTCACTCTGCCATCTTCATATCTTGAAGGGTTTCTTTATGTACAAGACCTAGAATATACTTTTGTTTTGTGATGAGCTACCAAAATTATTTCTTTGTCTGTGCCCTCTGCTGATACCTTGTCAGTGATGAAGATGCCTTCCATATTTCTCTAAAATAAATAGATTTCCCCAACCCTTCTCAATCCCTTCCTCCAGTTTAGAAATGTCAAGAATTACAATTGCTGATGCTGCAGAACTACTGAGAAGTGGGACTTTGGTATAAGACATTTTTTCAGCCTTCGGCTGAGGGAAAGAGGATGTTGTCTTTCACATAAAGGGGTTTCACAAAGAACTCACATAACCTGTTCTCAGCTACTGCTCATTTATAGTTTGAGTTAAAATTGCAAGCAAATGAGTAATTTGGTCTGACAAAACTTTGTACTTGGCTTGATTAAACATTTCTACTTTAAGAAAAAAAAATCATTAAAACATTGGAGCTCAAGTTTCTCTCATTGCTCATATCACTAACTCATGACTTCAGGCTACCCCATAGCAAAACTGTGGAAGTGGAGTTCTAGTATTCACAGCAACCAATTTGCACAGGCTACAACAAATCCTTTTGCAGATTGCAGAAGAGAATGAAGACTCAAAACTAGCTCAGTGCCTTTGTTCCTGCAGTGGTTTTCACTGTTGCAAAAGGCAGTTCAATTTCATATAACCACAGCAGCAAGCAGCTATAACAGAATATATTAAAACCACATTTGTTCAATAAAAGAATGCCATTTTACAAAAGGTCACACTTTCAGTTTTGAGAAGGCTGCTAGTCACAACAAAATGCCAATATATCTTATCACAAAGCATTGACTTGACTAGCATTCCCTAGCTGCCTTAGCTACAAAAATAAGAGAAACAGTACTTACCTACCTTCTAAGATACTGAAATATTCAGTCATGAATTAAAAATACATACTACCAAATATTTAAAATGAGGCACATATGAAGTAAGACATACAGTTCCATAAAGTGAATAGCATATGTGAAATGCACTGTTAAGAGTCTCATCCTGAAAAACCATCATCTTGGAAACAGCAGTAACTATTGGTTTTAGCAGTTTACCTTATTGTGCACAGCATTCCAGAGCATTTATTTACAAGACAGCTACTTGATACTAAACTTTAAGTATTTAATGCAAACTGCCATTTCAGGGAGTTTCTTCTCTCCACCTGAATGACTGCAGCCATAGTAATCTGTTTCCAGCAATGCTGTAAAGGACACTGCCATAGGCACACACCACTTCTGCATTATCTCATCCATAGCTCTAAAGCGCTATTTCCTATCATTTTAGCCTGCATTCTGCACAGTTTCCAACATCTTTGAAAGGTGATTCTTACGCTAGAAAAAAAATTAGTTTTTAACCCAGGGGTAAATTTATTACATCATTTAATCTGCAGTGTCCTCTTGAAGAGCCTAGCTGTTTGTCCATTTGTCTCTTGGGCACTTAGTTAATGAAGGAGGAGAATTTTGCTGATTGTATTGGCTAAACTTTTGTCTTTTTGAAATGTTGTCCAAGTAAAAAGATGAATACTCATCAGTGCAGATAAATGGGGAGAAATATAGCACTACCTATGAGATTACAGAATCAGAAAGAATGGTAGGCATTGGAAGGGACCTTTGGAGATCATCTAGTCCAACCCCCCTGCCAAAGATGATTCACCTAGAGCAGGCTGGACAGGAATGCATCCAGGTGAGTTTGAAATATCTCCAGAGAAGGAGACTCCACAACTGGGCAGCCTCTTTCAGTGCTCTGTTACTATCAAAGTAAAGAAGTTTTTCCCCATCTTCAGATGGAATTTCCTGTGTTCAAGTTTNTTAATGTTATTTTCTTTTTTTCAATGTAATAAAAAATCCCTACTGTGGCAACATTAAAAGACAATTGGATTTGACTGTTGGGCAAAGCACATGAGGAATGCAAATAATCAACAAAGAGATGACAACCTAGAAATCCTGGTCCCCTTATAGAATAACTTCTGTGTGGATATGAATTCTTCTTCCTATACATACAGGCTTTTTTTCCCCACATACTTCTTAAACATCAATTTTCCATGCAACTGAGAAAAAAAATCATAATTGGTACTCTCTTACTAGAGGCAAGTTTTGTGAGAAAATTAGTGCTCTAAATGGCAACATATTCAAACAAAAGCACTGATTATAATTCCATTATTGATATGAGCTTTTAAATGGCACATGACACATCCAGACTGGTTCAGTAAAAAAAACAGGTTTAGGTTTGGATAGGAGCTGAGATTTTTTTTCACTGGTTTCATGGCTAAGGATAGCCAGATGGATCAGGATTTTATTATAGGTATTGGCAAGTTAATGCTGCTGAAAGCCTGACACATGATGCGTTGACTCAAAGTTGGAACATCAGATTTTCATCTTCATTAAATTCAAGCAGTTTTTCTGAAACTGCAGCCTGGATGTGCCACTCCAGGTTGTGTATTACCTACCTCAAAAGAAGAAAAGTCCCAAACACTGGGAATTATTCTGTCTGAAGCGAAAAAGATGAGTTAAAACCATTTACCACAAGAGCTAGAATTCTGGAAACTTTGTGTGTGCAAACACACATGCTGAGCTGCTCACTTGCACACCCTGCTCACAGGCAGGTCCCAGAGGACACTGCCCTCACCGCATCACCTGGCCTGGAAAATTGGATATCACCCTCCGTCTTGTTCTGCATTCCAGTCCAGCATCCAGATCAAGGAGAAGCACCCCACTAAACCCTGAATCCTGTACTGTAGATGAACCCCTAATACATCCCTGATTTGTTGAAAATACATGCATCATATTCATCAGTTAAATCCTCAGTTTCCCAATTCAGGTATGAAAATGGTGTTGGCTTGGAATTCCTGAACCAAAGTAATTCGGCTGGACTTGAGAAGGCTCCAAAGGAGTCACCATGGGGTGACATTTATCTTTGTTTCTTCATTTGTAGCATAGACAAAGGGAGCCATTTACATTCCTGAAAGGTCTTGTCTCAGCAGTTTCCCTTTTGAGACCGTACAGTACAGTAAGGGAAAGAGCTAACTAATCTATTTGTGGCCTTCAAACAGTACACCAGAAACGTTATAAGCATGGACAGGTGCCTGCCTGGGAAAGCTCGTCATCTAATTTTAGACATGCCAAGATGAACAGGAGGAAAAAATATTATAGAGAGAGTAGTGTTAGCAAAGACAGGATTCTGGCCAGTAAGGGAACAGAGTAACTTGATCAGTGCATGTCCACACAGCACGACATTTTGTTATTAACACAAAGGATAAAAATCTTTACCATTAATACCAGTTGATCTGCAGTGATTACACATCTCTACAGAGTTTATTCTTCTCATCAGAACAGGAATTCTTTCTAAATTCAGCCCCTATCTTTTAGCCAGCCTCACTTCAGAACTGCTCCGATAGTGCAGATTTCAATTGCAGCAGTGGAAACCAACTGAGTTGCTGCAGAAAGGTTACCTGAACTGAGCTAACTGCAGCAATCACCAAGGGGGAGTATCAGAAAAATTAACAGAAAGCTGCTGCATTTGAGCTGTAGCAGACAAGGTCAACATTTTCTTGCCTAATCAGGGATTTGGGTCAGAAGATAGTGGAAATGAGGTAGGTTTTGGGTGCTGCTTCCACCAAAACCGGGATCTGCCTGGCTTACGGTGCCTCCCAGCACTCAGCAGCCCAGCTGGAAGCCATAAGCAGCTATCAGCCCGGAGCTCATGACATCACTGTGGCACCGAGCACATTTTTCACATACTAAGCCAGCACGGATACAGCCTGTTAGCTGAGGGAGTTCATTAAACAGCCAAACTGCCGGCTGCAGACGCTTTGTTTCTGCAGGTTAAGCTTTTTGTTTTGTTGGAGTGATCACATTTTTCAGCTGCAAAGAGCTTATTTAAAAACAATATAAAAAATATTGATAGCATCAGTTAAATTTGTGAAGTCACAACACCTAAAAACTACTTTTTCAAATGCATAGAATGCCTTGCAACTCCTCTTTGGTTTTCTAAAAGGAATGAGGTTTCTGGTTGTAAACCTTACTCACCAGTAACTCAATTGTCTTGTGAAACATGCAGAAATCACAGAAAGCAGTTTGCTAGAGGCAGGCACATATTTAACCTCAGCAAGGCCAGCCCCTGGGAATAATGCAGTTTTGTACCTTGGCGCAGGCAGTCTTGTGAAAGAGAAATGAATCAGCCACGTACTCTGCCCTGTAGCCTCATGGAACCTATGCTGAACCACAGGCTGAGGGGCCGGCTTTTCACCTTATTGTACCTTGGGGAAAGAGAAATTACTGTTGTTGAGGAATTTTGCAGTGTGCTAAGAGGTTTCACAATCCCAGGGTAGGCAGAAATGGTGAAAGAGCCTAAATTTGTTGTCAAGTTAAAGGACTAAATCATTGCTTTGGTCACGTGCCTCTGGCAGCCACCACCTGCTCGCCTGCAGTTGGGTTGGCTTTTTCTGTGCTAAGGGAGCATCGTGTTGCCAGTGTAAGAGAGGAGGATTCATCTGGGGGCTCAGACAGGGAAAATGAACACACACACACACACAGTAGCCCATGGTCTGGTTTTACAGCTGAGGGAGAAAGACTGAGCCTAAGCCCAGAGCTCTGCTGCGGCCCTGAAGCCACTGACACAACATGGGGGGCAAAACTGTATCCTGGTACAGAGGCTGTGGCTGGGCATCCACTCCTCAACAGAGCTGATTCCTACTATTTCTATTAGAAGAGAAAAAAAATCGTTTGATTTTAGAGCCTGTGAAGTCTTGCTCATGACCTCTAGAGTGAAAAGTGCATAGAGAACTAGTCTTGAAGGTCTACTTAAATCTACTCTGTATTGACCAGGTAGAAGTCAGCTGCTTGGCAAAAGAAACTTCTGCTGGGTTCTTTAGGTTCGAGCGATTTCTGAAGACAGCACGGTGTAAGAGCTGCACTAACAATCCTTTTAATTCAAAGTTCTAGTGCTTCAAAGTTCAGATGCGCAGAGGGTCATATTTACAGGTAATTTGAAATTGAAATTTTCTGCAGTAGGAAGCGTTGTGTGCCGGCAAGAGTGAAAAACAGATGGTAGCTTTATTTCTGTTGCTGGTTTTAAGGCAAGTTTTTGATAGCTTCCAGTTAAGTTGGGCAAAGAAAGGTGGCTGAAAGTAAATTACAGACACTTATGATTTGCCACACTTAATGTGCAACTGAAATAATACACCGCAAAAGGTACACTATAGTAATCACAAGGCCTGAACTGGAGGAACATGTGACCAAAATAACGGAGGTCAAGCTACACTGAAGTAAAAGTTCGAAAAAAATCAATTTCAAAGTTGATATCGTTGTATAATTTTGTCTAAATTAAGATGACCAAGCCCCAGCTCTAGTGGGACTCCCATGTCCCCAACACAACACTGCTGGAGTGGTTAATTTTACTTTGGGGTTCCCTACTGATTATTTTATAGGATGGCCAGTGGGAAGCCTCAATCTCCCACCAGCAAAAAGCTTTGAAAGGAGAAGATAACATTTCCTTATTCTCTGTCAGCAGCACACAGCCACTTTTCCATGTACTAGGCAGGGGTTTAAAACGACATGTGGATTCTTGTACCCAGTCATGACTTGTTAGGGTCCAATTTAAGCCTTCAAACTCCAGAGTGTACTCCAGAGCTATCAAGGCATGATTTGACCTTGATTTCTGAGCAGCCACTGCTCACAGCCTTTGCATTCTTCTTCAAATTGTTCCACCTCTTTATGGATTTTTCCAGTTGACCCTTTTGATCTTATTTGAAGAAGCTGAGTGGGGGCAGTTCATTGCATGGAAGAATATTAGGGCTGAAGAATAACAGCTGTAGCTCCAGAAGAAGCTAGAAAAACTTCTATAAGGTGCTGTCTTCCTTATAATTCCTACGAAGCTGCCGTCTGAGCGCAAAATGTGCTTAGCAGTTCATCTTAATTCTCTGATGACTTTGCCTTTCCCCAGCCAGCAGGACAGCGATTTTGCAGCTGCTGCTACTGCACCTAATTTATCAGCAGCTTGCTTTGCCAGTGCTCAGAGCACTGACAATTGTGGTCATAACTCAGGCAGAACTGGGACTCCACTCTTGAAGGAAACAAGAGCTACACAGTGCCCTTCTGCAGCCTGCACAGCTGTGGGAGATGCTCAGCTGGATTGCTGGATCCCACTCCCACCCACCACCAGCCCCACATCCCTGCAATGCTCTGTAATGGTCAGGAGGCAGAGTCACAAACTGGAAACAGAATTAATACATTCTGCACATTTCCAGGAGTTACTCCTCTTGTTAGAGTGTTATTAATGCCTGAAATAATGACAGCTACCCTGACAGGGGAGCTTTAGCGGTGAGGAGGGGAACAATTAGGATATATTTTGATTGGTTACCTTAGACCGTCTCCAGTGGAATAACAATCAGGTCTGATATGACATACCATGAAGGGTAATAAGTCTGCAAAACTGATGCCAATCTAGAGCTAGGCAAGCAATCTGAAACCAGCGTCGACACTAACTGCAGCTGGGGAAAAGGAGAATTGAATTGGCACCAGTCCCACAAAACACACGTTTCAGTATTACAGCCAGCCATAGCTCTGTTACTTCACCAGTCCTTCAGGGTGCAGTTTTCATGCTGAAGTAACGGGCAGGCAATGCTGGAAAGGGGTGATGCTGCTTCTCCCTCTCATACTCAACACCTGCCTATGGATTCTCAAGGCACTGGTAGTAGCTCTCATCTGATCCCTACTGCAAGCAAGTAGAGAAGGGTAGATTTCCACCAGCAAACACAAGTGATCAGCAGTAGCTTGGCTTAAACACACTGCCCAGGATTCCCAATTCACCACTGCTTTAAGCGAACTAGGTTGAAAGGGGCAGCCCTCTTGTTTCCTTCACCTGCTGCAGTCACTTCCCTTCCACTGGCAGTAGCACCTGGACACTCAGGCAATGAGCCCAGAGACCCAGCTTCATCCGATGAGCACACAGATCAAAATAACGTGCTTATTAGCACAAATTTAATGTGCTAATAGGACAGGGCTCTAAGCAACCTGATCTGGTTGAAGATGTCCCTGCTTACTACAGGGGGGTTGGACTAGATGTCTTTTAAAGGTCCCTTCCAACCCCAACTGTTTTATGATTCTATAAAGAGTTTGGCATTTGCTGTCCAGAAACTATTGCTGCCTCTTAACTGCTGAGTTTTACAAGAATCTTTACTTAATCTCAGGCAGCAGAAAGAAATAATTTAATATCCTTTGTTTTGAGACACAGTTTGTATGTTTGTCTAATTATCCAATAGCGCCTTATCCTCACAGGGACCTACCATCTCCAGCTACCCAGCAGCCAGCCAAAATCAGCCAGCTCCCCACAAACAACAGACAGGATTGCCACGGGAATTTATCCCCTTACAGAATGACAGTCACATCTTGTCTGGTCATGGCTGGCTTTTCATCTTTTGATTCCCACCATATGGATTAAAAAAAACAGCACCAAGGTGGATCAGGAACTTATAAGAGACACTGGTACAGAACCAAGTGGCATTTATGACCCATAATTTTACTTTTTTTTGTTCATTCTTCTTCTATTTCCCCCTGCTCCTAGCCTTTTACATAGTTTAAAGCCAAAACATTGGTTATAGTATTTCAGCTTGTATGTGTACTTAAGGGCAAAACTGCATTATATCCCTATTTTCTGTATTAAAATAGCCGTACATAAAGATGCTGCATTGCCACAGCAGAACTTTCATTGCAGATACCTGCATGCCAATGTGTAAAGCTAGTGCATAAGCTGTTTCTCTGAAGCAGTAAGTTAACATCTTGTGCGCTCCACATGCTTGCCTGTAACACCTTCCCACAGCTTCAAACAAGAAACTCACTCAGAGACAAGTTTGATCTTGCAATTCTGCTGTTATTTTTTCTGAAAACTAGCACTTCCCTTGAGTGGTTACTGACTCCTGCTATTTCTCACTAAATGTTGCTCAGCAGCTTGTCACGAGTTACTTTTCCCAATATCATTCATACATCCAAAGCAAAAAATAAAGATGCATAAGAGCAAAGAAGCAGGTGTTTAGAAAACCAAAATACATTTCTTTGGCAGCATCCTTGTACTTGAGACTTTCAGCCAAACCATCCTTATCACCACAGTTGTAATTATATAAAATAAGCTTTCAAGGCAGTATATGAGAGAACCCTTTTTCTCTTTTTTCTTTCCCAAAAGACAGCTATCTGTGTGCCAGACACTATGTCTCTGACTCTTTAAACCAATTGCCAGGAAGGGAAAAGGGAGATGTATGCATCCTCCCACTCCACCCCAGCCTGGCTGGTAGGATTGTCCAATGACAAAGGCATTACTTTAGGACTCAGAAGATCACAGAATCACAGAATATCAGGGATTGGAAGGGACCTCAAAAGATCATCTAGTCCAATCCCCCTGCCGGAGCAGGAACACCTAGATCAGATCACTCAGGAACATGTCCAGGCGAATTTTGAATGTCTCCAGAGAAGGAGACTCCACCACCTCCCTGGGCAGCCTGTTCCAGTGTTCAGTCATTCTCACTATGAAGAAATTTTTCCTCATATTTAACTGGAATCATCCATTACCCCTTGTCCTATCATTGGATGTTACTGAGAAGAGCCTGGCTCCATCCTCCATCACCCTTAACATATTTATAAACTTTAATAAGGTCACCCCTCAGTCTGCTCTTCTCCAAGCTAAAGAGACCCAACTCCCTCAGCCTTTCCTCATATGGGAGATGCTCCACTCCCTTCATCATCTTGGTAGCCCTGCCCTGGACTATCTCAAGCAGCTCCCTGTCCTTCTTGAACTGAGGGGCAGGTACTAACCTTTGCCGCAGCCTCCCTGCATACCTTTAGCCAGTTGCCTCATTCTTCTCTAATGAATGCTGGTAATTACCAGAATGCTGAGAAAACAAACAGGAGCTGCTTTTAATACTGAGCCATAGACACAGGGTGAAAATTCCTGACCTACCACCAGCCAACCTTAAGAATCAGGAAAGCTTAATCAGGGCGGTTAACTCAGCATGGTACTGAGATTAGGATGCATTGTGGAGTGACTAGAGGCTGCTTTTGTGGATCCAGAGACAATTGCAGTGCTGCTGCATAGTGCTGTACTGCCAAGCCATGCTGTCAGGATGCTCTATGCTATACATCATCGCAGAGCACATACAACTGCATTTAACTCGAGCAAGTCCTCCACACCGTAAAGTTCACAGTCGTGTTTCAACCTCTGTGACAGAGCAACCCAGCTCAGCATCACAGCTCTGAGAAAAAGGGCAGTGGTGTGCACGTCAGCAGCCAACCACCATCAAACTATAGGAAGTGTTACAATGCAAAGCATAATCTGATGTTGCCAGAGACTTCGCCCCAGATTGCGCTCATCTGTGTGCTAAATTGTAATTACGTGCTTTTTTGAGTAGTCCCCTTTTGTTGGGGAAAGAGTGACACTTAGCGAGCAACGTGCAGTGAGATGATCTGTAGGTGCAGTTTGCTGCTTAGGTTCCTTGGGACAGATTTCTAGGGACCCCTGTTCCAAGAGCTTTGCTTCCCAGGAGGGGATCACCCAGATCTCAGGTCTCCAACCAGGCCAAGGTTGAAATCTCATCAGAACAAATTGCAAAGTCCATACCAGCTTTCTCCAGGGCTGGCAGAGCAGTTGCTAGTCACAAAAATAGACATGCAGAAAAAGGTTCATATATTTAGAAGAAAAGCAGAGAGTACTACTTTAAAAAGAAGCTAAGAGTGGAGGAAGCAAGTTAGCTTTCATATAAAATTTAGCGTGATCCCAGGGATTAACTAGTCACGTTAGGTCCTTAGCAGGACTGTAGTTTAAACAGCACAAGGCTCAGGACAGGAACCTTTTGAAGAGGAGAACATCATTCTTGAGCTACCAACTTCCTCATCTATCAAAAGCACAGGCACTCACATCTGGGAAACGACCAGGTAATCTTCAGAGCTTCTTTAATTCAGGCATATAATAATGCTCAACTACTCCTCCAACCACTCCCACTAGCCAATGAATCACTTGCAACACTCAGAATTTATTTAGCAACATTACAAATGGGCTTCGCATCTTTTGCTTTTGGTGTTTACCTACTGCTGAGCAACAGGAGAGGCCACTGCATTCTTGTGGGAAGAAAATGGCACATGGAAAACCAGAAGCAGCTGCTACCTTTGGGGTGCTGCCATAGCTAGGTCTAACACAAATGGTTTAGATACCAGAGGCCTGACAAACTCACTTGAAATACTGGTGTCTAACTTATGTCCCCATTTGTACTGTGCCGACATAGGTCAATTCATCATGCACTTTGGGAATCTCATCAGGTAGGCGTGCAGGGGACCCCGCTTATCAAGCCTTTGGATTCAGTCAACCTTTCACCTTAGGAACATCAGACCGCCAGGAGACAGCCAGAAGCACAGTCATGGTAAACAGCAGGGCAAAGGAGAAGAGTTCTCTCTCCTTCAGAACTGACTCCAGTTTGTTTCATCTTCCCACCAGGCAGCCCACTCCCTTTGCTCTTGACCAACGAGGCCACAACACGAGGGCCAGGCTGGCCTGGGGCTCGGGCAGCTACGAAGGCTGTCTTCACCCACACAGCAAATGGGCTGGAGTGGTTCAGGCATGCCAGGCACCTGTGCTTCCCAAAGCAAAAGGTAAGGTATTTCCTCTGTGAGAAAGAAACCTGAATTAAAGCACTTCCACTGAGGCTGGAGTGCCCTTACATGAGCCAATCCCTTGCAGAAGGCAGGTGGTGCTGGTGGTTTAGAAATGTGATTTTTAATTTCACATTGCTCACAGCATGGCCACATTTCAAGGTCAAAGAAGTTGCACATTCTCAGGAATTATCAACAGTTAACAAAAAATGCTCAGTTCAGAACCTCTGTATTTTCTAAAGCTAAAGTGAAACGTTTTAGGAGATCTGTCCGTCTTAAAGCTAATAGTGCCTATGCAGATCTTAACAAGAAAAAACCCAAGGTGAAGCAATACTGTAGAAAATGAAAGATGAAAACATTTATGTGACAGTAACGAGCAGAAAAAAAGGGGGAAATTCTCCAGGCTTGTTCTGCTTGGAGAAAAAGAGATGACATCGTAGACCAGTTTAAAACAGTAGTTAAAGCAAAGGTCCCGCTTGAAACAAATGTGTTATATATAAGATTAGAATTCAATCCAATAGAAGGGAAAAAACATTGGGAGCCAAACATGCCAGCCCTTGACCCCACACAGTGCTCTTATCAGACAGCACAACCGCTCCCTGGGAAGACCTAAGTATCTATTCATATTTCCACATCTGCAACATCCTTCTGCTTGCAGGAGCAAGACCTTTCTTCCTTGGTGGGAAACTCCTTCCTCGGAGGAGTCTGCTCTCTCTCAAACACTGTTTTGCCAGATCACAGTGGAACCAGTCTTGTAGCTCCAAATGGAAGAAATCCAGTTTATGAGCTTATTTTTAAGTGCTTGACTGTCACTCCTAAGCCCTTTGGTCTGGTGTAGACCTTTAGGATTTCAAGACAAGATGTTGCTCTACTAGTACTGCTTAAACTGTTTTAGCTTTGGGATTGTGCCAGACAGACGAGTGACTGTAACTATTATAAGAGTCATTTTCCAGCCTGTGGATTACTAGCATGTGGCCACTTAAGCTAATTTTACATGGGATCAGAAGCCTTACAGGTCACAGTCTCATGGTCTGTCACTCGGCACCATGTCCTTTACGTCCAAAATCCTGTTCCTTATTTTCAGTCATGTCCTCTTCGCTGTATATGTACAGAAAGCCAAAGAACATGGATGACTAGCAGAAAATGTTACTATGTTACAGGATTTTTTAATTTAGAGAGAAAGGGAAAGGAAGAGATCGGCAGAATTTTGACACAAGAGTTCATTACTTTGTGATACAGTTAGTGTTTACTTATGGCTGCTGTGGCCTTGAACTCTCTGTTACAGGAGGAGAGCAGAGCTGTATCGGTTCTGTCATTTTTCTTGCCATTCATTTAAGAGGAAAAAGGGTGAAAACAACTCTTCGCCACTAATACTTGTATTATTTTAAGTCACATCTTTTGAACAAATCATGGAATCTGACTGCAGAGCTCAAGTTGTTCAAATCTAGATGCTATTTTTAATTCTGCAGCTGTTCATTCTAGAAGCTTCTTGGCAGCCCTCTCAGCCCTACCACCTAAGTGTTTGTTAATCCAGGTCTCCACCCTTTCCCAGTGCTTTCCCATTTTATACCAGTCAGCCTGCGCACCTGCCTCTTGCTAACCGGTTACTCCTATTCCTAGCCAATTTCTTTTTTTAAAGCAGTGAAGTGAGAACAGAAGAACTTCATAGAATCTATCAAAGCCCGTGTGGAAGCCCAGACTGCTGCCCCACACAAGCCCCTAAGCCAACCCAGTAGCCCACAAGTATCAAAGACCTCAGGAGCTGGAGCAGTCACCCTCCTTTTCTCTCTTGTTCCCAGCTGAGGGGTCCCACCTCTTCCTTTGCCCTTATACTAACCCTCAGTAGAGCCAAACTCAACTTGTTAATCCAGAAGACAACCATCAGCACCTTTTTTTCTGCAAACAAGCTGCACCTGGCTATGAGTGATTCAAGGAGCAGCAGAGCAAGCCACAGCATAAGGAACTTGCAGATGCAGCTAGTACAGGTTAGCTATTAAGTTATTTCAAGCCTTCTCATGAAAGCACAGACTTTGAAAGAGGGAGACAGCTACACAATTTGGCAAGAGAGAGCTGGAATGAGGTTACAGCTCACTACAGTACCATCATTTGATGGCCTTTTCGCACTAAACAGCTTTCATTCTCCTTAACACCAAGTCTAGTTAACCTCTACAACAGGCCACCATTTGTGCAAGAGTAGTAACAGGAGCACAAAGTACACAGGAGTTGCATAAGACAACACAGCAGGCATTTCTCCTTATTTCAAGTGTGCACACACAAGCATTTAGCACCTTGAGCATACGAAAATGAGTAAATTTATTTCCAAATGTTCCAGACCTGGCAATGACTGCAGCCAGCAGCTGCATTCAGAGCACTATGAAAAGTCCTTAATGCCAGAATTCCTAGGATTTTGTTTAATTTCCAATCCTTGTTAGCCTGGCCAACAAGCGACACTCAAAACATTCCAGTCTACAGGCAAGAAGCGCTTACGCCTTACAAATCCAACTCTACCTCAGACCTGTTCAACGACAGTTTAATTACAGTTGATCATCTCATTTCCATTTCTATTTCATCAATAAGGACTTTCCAATACCCTGCAAAGCGCAGAAGAGAAATTCAGGTCATGGAGGATGCAATACAAATTGAAGACCTCCTTATTTTAAGCTAATTCATGTCAAGTCCATCAAGCAACTCATAAGCTAGTAGACAGAAGGTGTCACTCATTCCCCTTAGGTTGAGTAATTTTTAAGATTGGATGGATTATGTAAGTGACACATTTTTCAGATAGCTCTTTTCATCTGCATTTGCACCAAGAGCCAGACACAGATGTGTGGAACCTCGGTAGCACCTACTCTAATAGTCAGCATCTTCACTTTCCATTATTTTTTGCAGTTAATTTTCACACTATAAGAGCTCGTTTACATCTAAGAGAGCAGATCTTCTGAATATGGTAAAAGCATTCAAGCAGGTTCCAAATTTTGTGAGGCCTTCTTGTTAGACATTTCTTGCAACACTTACTCACTCCACTAATGGGTTACGGGATGTCCACGCACTATTACATCTCAGCTTCAGCTACACAAACAGCTATTTCAAAGTCAAGTTTTAAAAAAGAAGATACGAAATACCACTTACGTTCATTTCAGAAAGTTTATTGCACCAAATGCCGCCAAGGAATAGACCAAAAATGATAGCATACATAAACAACTATAAGAAAAACACCCAGGTAGTTTGACATCGGTATTCAGTCATTCCTAAAAAAAGCCTATGATCTCCAAACATGCAATAGCAACACATTTTTTTCTACTATGGAAAACCTGCTATGAATGTCAAATTAGCCCACTTGACCTCAAAAAAACAATAAATGTCTAGAGTATATTCAGCAGTTCAGACTCGATTTTGATTTGGGTCCTTTTAACTGAAGTAGAAGTTATGCTTGAGGGAATAAGTGACCATGTTGTGTAAAGGTTATCTACAGGAGTTTGGTGTGTCTGGAAAGGGTTTTTGACTTCAAGAGGAAGGATGCATATAGTAGGCAGTGGGGAAGATCAATCTGTAACTCTGGAAGATACCATTAGAAAGGTGAATTACAGAATCAGTATCTACACCTTTCTTTTGGGCAGAAGGAAGTTGTATATGTTAGCTCAGAGAGTACCTCCTTAAAATGTTTAGGTCTTGGTATCATTTGGGGTTAAAGAATTCATTTAGATTAAATGCTACAATTTAGCAGTTCATTCCTCCCCTCTGTGTACGAAGGTTTAGTCTTGCCTAAGAAAAAAAAGCATACATTCTTTAAATTGCACTGTGTAAACTGTATTTATGTGGGGTTTTGGAAAGATTGTGCACTCCCACTTAAGCAAGAAAATATGTATTTAAGTTTACAAAAACCTACGTAATACTGATAAAAACAACTTTGGAATATTTGAAAATTCAGCTACATTGTCAATTTTAAACACATCTGTACATTCATATCACTTTTCATCCTATTAAAATAAAAACAGAAACATGCCCTAAAGAGGTCTAACAACACATCTGTAAATACTTACTGCCCTGTCATGCCACACTAATTTACACAAACAGCAAGATGCTACCAAAACCAAGTTAAAGACTTAGAGTCAAAAAAAGCCCTAGCAGGTGGAATCCTGTCAACTGAGGTAGTACATGTGGAGGGGAAAATACATATTTAACTTTCTTTAGACTAAAGCCTTGGAAAGGTAAGAAACAGCTTTAATTCTGGATTTTCTTTCCCCCCAAACTAAAATTGTGAAACAAGATCGTTCATCATGTAATTTCTGAAGAGCAGCAAAATGTTAGAGAAAGCAGCAAAAACTATGAAGTTTTAGTCCGGGCTGAAGAAAATCCAAGTGCTTTTGGCCATCGGCTCACAAGCCCCACCCTAGGGTAATCTGATGTCTTGCCAAAAGGCAGATTTTAAAAAGAGTCTTCATTAAATAGCTGATGTAGTAAAATCAGGTGTTACCGATCACAGTATGAGTCTTGAAATCACTGAATGTTGGCTGACCTTTGACCTCCCTAGTATACTCTGTGATAACAAAAGCACATTTCTTTGAAGAACTGTCAGAGTCTGTCCAGATAAGAACCCAACTAATACTTTAAGAGTACTGGAGTTGACTTTTAATGAACTCAGCTACTATTTAAGAGTGACACAAAATAGATAAAGTACATGAGGATTTCTATATACACTCAAGGAAGCAGTTTCATAGCCTTACACATGCGCACACAGATGTTCTCCATCACAGGGGTAGTTGAGGAATAGTTGACTCGCTCTGTGGTTCTTACTTTTTCTTCACCTTGTGGAATAGAGAGTGATACCTGCTAACAGCTACACACAGAGGTAAGTTGACTTTCCAGGAGAGAGAAGGATTCACAGACCAAAGATATGAAAAGTTTGCTTAACTATGAAGCAGTAAGAGAAAACCTGAACCACTGAAAGGTTCTAGCCTCTTTAGGGAGAATAAAAGATAAAAGAAATATATGGAATGTCAGGTCAGAAACCTGTAAGGAACAGCTTTAGAAGCATTGTATCAGAATATTAAGTATCCTTCCACTTGGAAGCAACTTCTCTTCACAGTAAGTCAGTCTACCCATTTCCCTCAAAAAGCAACACAAGGTTAATCAAGACCCCCATCACATTTAAACAACTCACAATATGCACAGTTCATTATTTCAAATCATTGAAAGTTTACTGTAGAAAAGTCCAAACATCAAGGTAGTAGGAAATAAAAACATTTTTAATAAACATATGTCCCTTCAGTGTTAAAAATCTGTAATTGCCAACGAGGAGAACTCACAACTGGTGACCTGGAGTTTATTAGAATCCACTATTCCCAAGCAATTGTGTTGCTTGCAATTTGCTTGCAAGCTGACAATTTCTGACACCTCATTCACGCTGGCTAAGAAGCAGAATGGTCCAACATTGAGTTTCCCATTTCTTTAA
>VZTM01003956.1:1680-12170 GCA_013400555.1 Jacana jacana | reverse complement strand
TCTTTTCAAAAGTCCATTTGGTAAAATTCCAACAGAGGGCTAATATATCTTTTGGCTGGTTTGTAGCTGTGTGACAGCTTTAACATAGAAATCATAGCTAATAAACATCTCACATAAGGTCCTGGCACCACAGAAAATTCTTCAACAATCTGTTTTAAAGTAATAGAGCAATTTCCTTTACATTTGATAAAGCATCTTCTTAATATTACTTTATCCTTCATCAAACGTTTATTTCTCCTTTCTGCAGAATAGACCAGAATTTTACAGAATAGACCAAAGCTCATAATGCTTGAATATTTCTTGTGCAAAAAATACACATTATAGTCAACATCCTTTTATCCATAAAAATATACTAGCTTTCGGAAAGGGGCTTTTCTAATTTTATGAATCACCTTTCATTTATTTTTCAAGTATATTCATACTTAATAGGCAGCACTCTCCCATCCTGCTTGGAGCTTTGGAAGCCTTTGTTCAGGAATAAGAGTAGTCTTTTGCAGGCTATGGACTGTCACATGGAGCTGTAGGACAATTTTAATGAGATGGTGAAGAGCATACCTACACATTCTGGCCTGTAATAAGTCGGTTAAATTTGTCTGTTTAACAGTATTTCCCTTCAGCACTTGTGCATTTGATATTCAAACTGTTGTCCATTTCTTTGCTTGGAGAAATTTTGAAAATCAATTTGCTGATCTCTCTAATTTCAATGGAATAATAAAATCAAATGCGGGAGGAAGACCCTCTATGTAGCTGTATCCATTGCTGTATTTCCAGCACCTTTGCTTTAGATACTTTCTTTTCAGATGAGACCCTGACAAATTGACACTAATACATCTGTAGTAAAGACAAAGTTAGAAGGCTTTTCTGGTTTACTTGATTACTGTAAGTGGCTCTAGCAGATGTCCACTGAGGAAGGACTGCTGTATTTTTAGGTGGCGAGATGATCCCCAGCAAACCCTTTCTGTCTATCCTCATGCAGGCAGAGGTGCACACTCCTGTGCCCTTTCATATCATGGTTTCATTGACACATTAAGAACAGACAGTGAGAATTGTAAATGAAACAATTCACATCTTTATTAAATGCCAGAAAACACTGTATGAATGGTAGTTGACAGTGGGATTTGCCACTCACCCTTTTTTCCTATGTATGTCACTTAAAGCTTATTCTGCTTCCTTTTCATTACTTCAGGGAGAAATTAATTTAGTTTCATTGCACCAAGAAGCAGTAGGATTTACAGAAAGTCTTTAGAATTTACATATATCATCATAGAGATTTTTTTATACAAAATACGGTGGGCGGTGGGTCCTGTAATGTGACTGCATGTTCACAGCCCAAAGACTAAAACTTCCTGTATCAAAGCCCTTAATGTAACATAGGGGCCAGGCTCAGCAGAAACTTGTGAAAAAATATAAACACGCTTATTTATTATTTTAATTCTGTACTTTTTTGATACAGTGTTTCTGCATCTTTCAAATGTATTTTTTATTACTTAATAGAATGCTAAGGACTTTTTATTACTCTTCACTGTAAAACAGTCTTTTTCCCATCATGCAAAATTGCCTTTTGGTTGCAATTTTTGTGGGTATAAATTCATATATTTATGTATCATCGGCTATCTTAATCTCCAATAATGATCATTGGATTGCAGCATTCACTCCCAAGCAAGGAGGGCATTCTGCTTAGGACAATATTGTACTTCCTAGGAAAACATTTTATCTTAAATTAAAGAATCAAGTTATGCAGAGCATGCTGCATACTAAATATCCACACTGATAAAGATTCTGCGTCCTGTATTAGACTTGAAATTAATACACATTTTGGGGTTATTTGCAGTTCTTGCCAGCAGTATTTTTTTTTCCCCTAATAAAAAATTCAAACAGCTTTGAGCCAGTAGTAGTACTTTGGTGCCCATGAAAATTATGAAAGACAATTTATGAATATTTTAAGATTAGCAGATAAACTGAGTTTAAAAATGTATGCCATCTGCAGTAAAGCTGATTACTTCCTATTGAAATACTTTGACAGATTTAATTGAGTGTCTTGCAGAGACATGAATACATTCCATCAATCCAGTCAACCTTATTGATCAGAATTTTAACCTCACTCTTATTAATTCTATATGTTTGAGAACTGTTTTCCATTAAGAAAAAAAATTGATTGTCAGCAATTATAGTGCAATTCTTCACTGATTTTTTGATTGTGCAATTGCTGGATTGTCAGCATTGTCAGTGGTTGAGCAATTCAAGTAAGTTTTAGTTATCAGAGTTCTCCCACTAGCACTTGAAATGTTCTTGAGCATTAACAATTTACAGTTATGGAACTTTTCAGGCATTCCAAGATTTGCTGCAAGTAAAAATTAATTATTCAGAGTTCTTCAGCCCATTATTTTGATGCTTTTGAGAAAATATTTTGACAAGAGCCAAAAAAGTGAGTTTGGTTTACCATCCCCTTACTTGCTGATGAAATAAAAGTTTTTAATCCATAAAGACTCACATTCTGTCCCTCTTCCTCTCAAACACATATGCACAATACAATATTATGACACATGCTGGTATTCAGACAACTGGTAAAGTAAACCCTCCATTGTCACTAGAATCAAGAACTATAAGGAAAAAAAGTAGTTAAATTTTAAAATTAAGTGAAACAATATTCTATACTGTAAGGATGCTTTAGAATTTATTAATTCAGTGCTTTTCAGCATTTACTCAAGTTACTATAGTTATTATTTCCTCATTTACTAAAGTTTTTAATAAACTTTAAAGCTATATTTTTGCAAATTATTTTGCTTGTTTGCTTGTTAATGTTGACATGTCTCAAGGATATTGATAGTTAGGGTGGTATTTGAAACAAGTGAAATCTTTCTCTTGTACTTTGCCTCTCTGCAATAAACCAAAATGATACTAGGATTATGAATTGAGGCCAAAAACCAGATTAAATAGTATTTGTCCTAAGATCTATTTGCCATCAAATATGCCCTTGTACATCAATATTTATGCACCTTGAGACTTCAAAATTTACTCCCCTGAGCTTTCCATAATGTTTTTTTGTATCATTTTTTGTATCATAACTTACACATCTACCTTGTCTTTAAAGTTGTTTGTTTTATTATTTAATATTCAGTAATTTTCTGATATTTTAATCACTCTCCTGCTTATTTGAACGCAATTTCTGGATTCTCTACTGTGATTAATTTTAGAAATTTGTGAAAATTATCAATTTTATGTGTTTCTTGGTTTGCTTTTATTTATCGCTATTATTTTATTTGTATGCTTATAGATTTTTCTTAGCAGAGGAAAAAAATTCTGTTTCTAATATTTTTTCATACACAACTGTATAATTTCTTTCACTGTATTTAAGTACATACCTATGTCCATTTTCTTGGTTTTGTTTTGAAGTTTGATGTTTTATGTCTGTGCTATCCAGTTGCCGTCTCTCACAGAAAAAAAGATAGTGGCAATGTGAACATGATAAACCTTGCTTCCCTGTAACGATTCAACGTAATCCTTCTTAGCAGAAATAATTTGTCAGCGTTTGTCACGCTGAAATGGCCACCTGATCCCAGAATCATAAAATAGTTTGGAAGGGACCTTTAAAGGTCATCTAGTCCAACTCCCCTGAAATAAGAAGGTACCTCTTCAAATAGATCTGGTTGATCAGAGCCACATCCTACCTGACCTAAAATGTTTCCAGGTGTGGGACAGCTACCACTCCTCTGGGAAACCTATTCCAGTCTTTCACCACCCTCACAGTAAAAAATTTCTCCCTTACATCTAGTCCAAATCTATCCTCTTCTAGTTTATAACCATTAACCTATCACATCAGGCCCTAGTAAAAGCTTTGTCTCCATCTTTCTTATAAGCTCCCTTGAAGTACCGAAAGGCCACAATAAGGTATCCTCAGAGCCTTCTCTTCTCCAGAACAATCCTAAGTCTCTCAGCCTGTCTTCATAGGAGGGGTGCTCCAGCCCTCTGATTGCTTTTGTGCCCCTCCTCTGGACTCGCTCCAACAGGTCCGTGTCTTTCCTGTTCTGAGGTCTCTAAAGCTGGATGCAGCACTGCAGGTGGAGTCTCACAGGGAGCAGAGCATCAAAAGTTACCTCCCTCAATCTGCTGGTGACATTTCTTTTGATGATTGGTTTCTGGGCTGTGAGCACACATTGTTGCCTACTAGTACCCGCCAAGTCCTTCTCAGGTGTTCTCAATCCCTTCATCCTCCAGCCTCTTTTGATACTGGTGATTGTCCCAGCTGAGGTGCAGGACCCTGCACTTGGCCATGTTGCCCTTCATGAAATTCACATAGGCCTACTTCTTCAGCTTATCCAAGTCCCTCTGGACAGTATCCCATCCCTCAGGTGTGTCAACTGAATGACTCAGCTTGATGTCATCTGCAAACTTGCTGAGGGTGCACTTGATCCCAGTGTCTATGTCATTGATGAAGACGTTAAACAGTACCGATCCCAATACAGACCTCTGAGGTACACCCCACATCACTGATGTCCATCTGGACATTTAACCATTGACCAGTACCTTCTGGATGCGACCATCCAGCCAATTCCTTGTCCACCAAACAGCCCACACATCAAATCCATATAGCTACCTTTGAGCTAGATGAGCTTTCAAGGTCCCTTCCAATCCCTGATATTCTGTGATTCTGTGAACAAATTTTGCTTTTGTAAGATTTTCTGGTAGCATTTGACTTTAGCTATATTTTATTTGCTTCTTTTTTTTTTCTTTTCTTTTTTTTTTTCTTTTTCTTTTAAGAGTAATTTCCTTCTACCATATTATCATCAAAAGTAACCTTGAGGCCATTTTATTAAGACTGATCCCTCCTGAAATGAAATTAAACTGGGTTTAGTGCAGCCTTCTGCAGAAGTGTGTGATTAAGGGAAGAAAGTTAAGCCTCAAGGACTGTAAATAAGACTAGGATGTACAGGTATGTGTACAGGAAGCTTGATCAGCTGCTGGCTGCTAAAGTCACGGTGGCTTCCTGAGCTAGTTGTTGTGACCAGTGTCGTACCGTGTCTCCCCCCTCACTGCTATTCTCTTTCCCAGGATCCAGGTGAGCCTTGCTATTTAGCTCGTTAGCTATTCCTCCTAGTAAGATGCTAGATTCACCTAGTCAGGGAGCGCAGCACATCCTCCCCGCCACACATCTTTCTCATTCAAAACCTGAGAAACAAAAAAATACCATCAAATCTAGGCATTTTCATATCAAATGGGACTCTCATAAAACTGTATTAATTCTCTGTTTCAAATTAAAAAAAAAATTGCACTATGAATAATTTTTCCAAACCCTTAATAAGATACAGTTGTGTAAGTTCCCTTTGGGAGACCATTTCACATATATTCTAATGATCGTGAATGGGAACATTTCTTACTGTGTAATATCATAAGTCACCTCCTCAAATTAGTTTTTCATCATACGTATAAGGCAAGAAATAAAGCTGCAAGATATGTTTTTTTTTTACTTTGGAACTCTCCAGAATGTACTGAAATATTGAGGGACAGTAATTTAGATAAAATGATATCTAATGATATCTAGTATTTCAAAGACATTCTGTAAATTTAAAATTCTTACTGAGAGGTACATAATGCAAGAAACAAACCTTGATTATTTAAAGCTGGTGTATCAAATTTTCCAGAATAACATTAATGTTGTTTAAAGGAACCATACATACTAGATTTTTTGTTAGGTTTTGTATTATCAAATAAAAATCTGCATTTTTAAACTGGAGAGATTTTTCACTCCAAGTTAAAAATCCTTGTTTTGTAATCTCTATATATTTTAGCTTCTCTAGATACTTGATTACAACACAAAAATGTATCACAGGAATATTTTAACCATTTAATTTCTTATAGCAGTAAAATGAGACACTGTGATTTAGAAAAAATAACAAACAATAAAGACACTGCATAGACAATTGTGCTGGAAAGAAAGACACTATGATTGGCCACCATATTATATAATCTTAGAATAGTGTGTTTGCGTGTATTTATTATTACTCATCTTTAGATCTGGTAAGTAGAAAAAAATGCTTTGGTGAGAAAAAAATGCTAAATTTCCTTGGACTTGCTTACATTTTTTTATTATTATTGGAAAATAGAATTAAATGGCTGACATCTTGAGTGAAAGCTTTACTTTGTTTTCTGTTGGTTTTGAACTGAGGAAATACTTGTATGTGTCTGGCAGTCTGTTTTATAAAGCTAATGCTCATGCAATATAACACCTGGCATCTATTTGTTTTAGGTATAATTTCATTTGTTGCTGAAGATGAAGACCAACAGCAGGGTCGACATAGCAGCTCACAAGAGAAGACAGATGGTGAACAAGCCCTTCAGAAATTGTCAATGGAGACACCACAAACTGTTGATGCAGCAAACATGGGTACGTTTGTTATTATGGATAAGCTCATTGTCAGTTTGTATAAATTTATATCATAATTTCTTTTTAAATTAAGTATATATTTAGTATGCCAGACTAGATGCCTGCAAACAGTATTAAGTCTAATGTGTACTCTAAATGTATACAAAACTTTTTCTTTTCTGTTTTTCAAAACATTTTAATGAAATTTTAAGCTTGTTTTTTCTTTTCCTTTTTTTTTCCAACAGTGTCACCAAATATTATTTTTTATATCAGAGAGGCAGAATTTGTTAAATGTCTTCTTTTAAAAGTAACCAATAACATTAATAGTGCTGATGTCAAAGAAAGCCATTTCTGAAATTCATATCACTCCATTCCACTGTAGAAAAACTTGTATTTTAATGGTCAGTTGCAGGTGCTCCTTTGATTACTTATAGTAAAATTGAGAGAAA
Source organism: Jacana jacana (assembly GCA_013400555.1). Taxonomy (NCBI): domain Eukaryota; kingdom Metazoa; phylum Chordata; class Aves; order Charadriiformes; family Jacanidae; genus Jacana; species Jacana jacana. Next base: position 5,360 of record VZTM01003956.1, on the reverse strand, counting down.
AGAATTCCAGAATACCTGGTTGCTTTCATATTGTTACCTCATGGTTTATTCTAAACAGTTTCTTCATTATTTTTGAGATTTTAAGTCTACTAGAGGAAATATTTTTTGGGATTACAAATGTGCATGCCAAATAGAGAAAGGTGTTTTTTGGGATTACAAATGTGCATGCCAAATAGAGAAAGGTGTGGGGGGGTTGTCTGTTTTTAAATTGATTTCTCCATTTTCTTCTTCACAGTTGCAAGTAAAGATTTGCCTATAGAACTGTGGGTTTTATGCTTTTAATGATTTATTTGGACTTAACAAAATTGACTAAGCGTTATGTTAAAGGACTAAAGTAGATTTCATAAAAGGAAGCTATCAAGAAGAGTTCTTTTTAACCTGAAAAAAGTGTTGTTTTAATCAACACTTAGATTGAGGAAACTGAGTAGAGATTGCGATTTGAGATCTCTTTCCGTTATAACTCACTCTAATTTCATTCTGACCGAATTTATCTAGCTTTAAAAAGAATTAAAAGCTAATAAATAATTTGACTTAATCTAATGTGAGCATCAGAAAGTCTGTTCTTTTATAGTCTATTAATATCTGTATTGAACAATATGTGGAGACTCAGAGATAAGTATCTTATCTCTGACATGAAGTGATCCCAGGAATTTACAATCTGTTAGGTTTTGTATTATCAAATAAAAATCTGCATTTTTATGCAGACAGGAATGAGGCAGGAAGAAGACAGAATCCCAGAGAAGTGAAGTGATTCTCCCTGATCATACCAGTAGCTTAATTTTGGGGAGTATTAAAAAAAAACAATCCTTTTTTTCCCTATAAGCCAAAGCCCTATCAATGGATATACATTGTCTCTCTAATCTGCCAGATTTGTAACAAAAAACCAAAATGCAAGTCAGTGCTTGACAAATTGAAGAACAGAGTTGAGAAAAAGTCTAGAAATATTAAATAGAGGATTTTCAAAGCCAAGAGAAAACATTGTAAACTATATCCAAAAAGAAATAAAGAGTTTTGTGAGGAGAGTACAGATTCAGTTCTGTCTGGTATCTTTAAGGGGAACACTAGTAATGTTGAACAGTAGATTATTTTTTAATACTGGCATGAAAAGATCTAGAAATAAGAGAAAGTCCTTAAGAAGGCAGTTAGAAAGAAAGGAAATAATTAGTGTTTATCTTTGCCTGCATCTCAAAGTTCAAGTGTACTTCCTTGCATTGTCTTCCTACAATAAGCTTTTTTATTTGAATTTTCATATACAGCAACATGGAAATTGGTTGAGACTAAAACTCTCACAAGGTATCATTATAAGTTTAGAGAAGAAGGATTTTAACAAAGGTTAATTTAAGGTGATATGTGCAGACAATGCAGTAGGGATGAGGATTAGGAGGTTTCAAGATGTTAGGAGGAATTAATCATAAAAGAAATATCAAGAGTGATGCTAAGTACACAGAAATATTGAAGACAACCTTCAAATCTTTACTGAAAGCCTGTGAATGTTCATTAATATAATTTTGCTTCTGTTGTCCAAACTAAACACTTCTGCTTATGAGATATTTAGGCTTTCCAAAGCTAGCAATCATCAGTGCAAAGCTACTTGGTAGCTGTAATTGAAAGTAACTGAAAATAGTAGGTTAAGTAATAAAAAAGAAGGTTAAATCAATTTCTCAATATATTTCCTATCATTCGTATGAATTGAGGGCATTTTTCTTTAGGTAGAAAATCCAACGCATGTTCACCATTTGAGAGGTGCCAGGTAATCATCTCTCCAACTCAGTTCTCTTCTTCATTGCATGCTAATTTACATGAATATAATCACTACAGCACACACGGTCCCATTGGTAGATGGAGCAATCTGCACTGTTTATTCATATATGGCTGCATCAAGTTACTGAATCTTATTTTTCAGGTACTCTCCTTTGCTATTATTTGTACCACTGCAGACATATCTTTGCCTTATTATAAACTATGTGTTTCTAGTAAATTGTACTAACTCAACTTGATTGCTAGCAATGTTTAGGACATCATTAGGATTGCTCTCTAAAGCAGACTTAACGTAGGATATGAAAGTACTATCCCCTAATACAGTATTGCTTGATAATAGGACTTTATTTTCTTCAGTATAGAAGATATACCCTTACAATGCCATATCCTAGGAACAGCAAGCTTCTATCTCACCTTTACATCATCCAACTGCTTCTAGTCATTTCACAAAACATTATCTTTCATCGCAACCATTAATTTGTACTAGCCATCTATAACTTTTATAACTGGGGAAAATATCTGCTGCAAATGTCTAAATAGAGATGGAAAGTAATAAGGTGTGATATAAATTATATGACACTGGTAGCCTTTTTCTGAAATTCCTTGAAAGAGGAACTAGCAGAGTCTCAGCTTCATTGTACACAGTTTTCTTTTACATGTATAGTGCTACTGTAGTTTTTAATGAAAATTAATTTTCTATGGCTTTTTTGAATAGAAGATCTGATGAGTATTTCTGAGACAGGATTTATTAACTGCAGGGCGCACACTACAGGTAGAATGGCAATGACTTACCTTTGACCAGAGGCATCACACCCTGAAGAAGAGCATCTCAGAGCTGAGAACCCAGGGCTACTGTTACTGATCTGGAGTAACAAAAAATAGTGGGCTTCTGATGTAGAGAAAAATAATATACAGATTTTAATTGGTAAAGGCCAAAACAAGGGTGAGGTTTTCCCTAGCTGAATAAGGGTAGAAAAAAATCTCTAATGATAAACACATGCACACCAAACATTTCTGTCTTGCTGTCAGACAGTGAAAAGTATTCAGTTTAAACAGACTAGAAACTACTACCTTGTTATATACACCTTAATATTCAATAAATCTTCTAACATTCATGTACATATCGTGTACACACACATATGCATTATGTAACTGTACATATGCATTTACCTTTTTTTTTTTCTTATTCTTTTTTTAATTCTCCAAATTATATTGTAGGTATTCCTGTAGAAGAAGATAATTTCTACAACAGTTTTCATACATTCTTTTAATAATTTCTACAAACAGCACTCATGTTCTTCCAAAAAGCTAATGATTCTGAAATTTGTTAATGTTGTGGGTTTTTTTCTCCTTCAGATACAGTAAAGAGAAAGCTTATTTAGTGCTTGCAGTGAAAATCACTGATACAGCAATCCTTATGACAAATCCTGTTTATGCTGCCTTAAAGTAGGGGAAAAAGAACACAAAACAAAACCCAAACAAAAAAATATCTGCACTGCAGATGTAGTGACAGGGGCTTGCCCCTTTCTAAACTGACATGGGTTTTCAGTTCTTTGCAAAGCATATTTATGTTTTTGAAGAGAACAGGTCCTAGGAGTTTTTCTAATGAGAGCCAGAACTGAGGCTAAGTGGCTGCTAAGATTGAAAGTAGGTCTTTCCTGTAAGATTTATCTTTAGATATTCCTCATTAATAAAGTCCTAAACTCATAAGTAAATATTAGTGATTAATAGATATTCATTTCACAGTCTGCTTAAATGCTGTGAAGCCTCCTACACTTGTCAAAATTTCCTCTCAATGTAGAGGAACTTTTTCTGCTCTGCTATGGTGACTTCTTAAACTGAACTGCCCTTGGACTATTGCCCCTGTGTTGTGCCCTTTACAGTGTCGCATGTGGGCAATAGGGAATGTGTTTGGCTCAACT
>VZTM01003954.1:42213-60828 GCA_013400555.1 Jacana jacana | reverse complement strand
GGGGGGGAGGGAGCTTCAAGGCCAGGAAGCTCTGGGTTGCCCCCACCCCAAGCAGGGCAGTGTGGGCCTGCAATGTTTGCTGCGGCCTGGGCACAAGCCTGGCGGGCAACCATTGGCCCCAGCATGGCCCAGTACCACTTATTGTTCCCAGCCCCCGCACCACATACAGCCCAACATCTTGCACAGCCCCAGCACCGTCCATCGTACTCCGTGTGTGACCCCAGCACCGTGTGTGTCCCCGACATTGTGCACAACCCTGGCAACATCCATTGTGCACCATGTGTCCCCAGCGCCGTGTACAGTCCATCCAGCACCCTCCCGCAGGGACCCAGCACCCTGCACGGCCCTGGCACTGTCCATCATGCTCTGTGTGTGGCCCCAGCACCGCGTATGGTCTCGGCACCGTCCATCGTGCTCCATGTGACCCAGGCACCATGCACGGCCCCAGCACCATGCAGTGGTCCTGGCACCATCCATCGTGCTCCGTGTGTGTGTCCAGCACCGAGCACTGCGTCCGGCCCAGCACCATGTACAGCCCAGCACCCTCCTCCACGGCCCCAGCACGGTGCACGGTCCTGGCATCACCCATCGTGCTCCTTGCACGGCCCCAGCGCCCTTCTCCACAGCCCCAGCGCCCTTCGCCGTGCCGGGCCCAGCTCCTCACCGCCCCGAGGGGCCATTTCCAGAGCCGGGGAATGGCGGCGCGAACGGGCAGGGGCCTGGGGCGGCCGGGGAGAGGCAGCAGGATGGAACCGGCCCTCGCCGTCGCCCCCGTCGCCCCCCGCCTCGGCCCCTACTCACAGGGTGCTCTGGACCCCGCCGGTGTTAGCCTGGCTCAGCACCTGCGTCAGGGCCTTGGGGCGCAGCATGACCGCCCCCCCTGCTCCCAACCCGGCGATGGCAGGGAAGGCCGCAGCTGGCCTCCTCCCTCAGCGGGGGCCATGCTCCGCCCGGGGCACCATGGGAGTTGTAGTCCCTGTCCCGAGGAGGCGGTGCCTGCCGCTACCGGTGGCCTCTGCCCCCCACCCGGGGCACTCCGGGGCCTGTCCCAGCACCCTGAGGGACAAGGTCGAAGGGAAGCCCGGCGAGTGGAGGGGGTAGGTCGGACACCCCCAAAGTGACCCCTCGGTCGCCCTGTTGGCCTGGATTAGCCCCAGTGAAAGGCTGTGGTATGGCTGGGGGGTGCTTGGTCCCCACCAGGAGACCAAATTAAGGGGGATCCGGCAAAAATGGGGCTGTTAGAGTGGGGAGGAGGCTGGGGTACAGGGGGTGCAGGGCAGATCCCGCTAATGAGGGGGTGCTGGATGGATCCTGCCAACCAAGGGGATCCGGCCTGGAGCCAGCTAACAAGGAGGGGGCAGCACAGATTCAACTGATGAGGGAGATCCAGAGTAAAGCCAATAATAGTAATTAATAGTGCTAATGATGGGGGACAGGATGGATCGAGCTAACCAACAGGATCCACGTTGCTAATAAGAGGGGCACAGCATGGCCCCAGCTAATTATGGGATAGAGCCAGCTAATGGGGGGTGGGAGATGCAGGATGGATCCAGCTAGTCAAGAGGATCCAGGCTGCAAGCAGCTAATGTGGGGGGTGCGGGATGGATCCAGCTAAGAAGGGGTGTGCAAGATTGATTCAGCTAATGAGGAGGAGGCAGGGTGGATCTAGCTAAAGACAGAATGCTGTGGGGTTGGAAGGGGCCTCTGGAGATCACCCAGTCCAACCCTCTGCCAGAGCAGGTCCACCCAGGGCAGGTCCCATAGGAACGTGTCCAGGCAGGTTTGAGACAGAGACTCCACTCTGGGCAGTCTCTGCCAGGGCTCTGCCACCCCCACAGGGAAGAAGTTCCTCCTCAGGTTGAGATGGAACTTCTTATGGTCCGTTTTGTGCCCATTCCCTCTTGTCCTGTCCCTGGGCACCACTGGAAAAAGACTGGCCACATCTGCCTGACACCCTCCTTGAAGTATTTCTAGGTGTTGATCAGATCCCCCCTCAGCCTTCTCTTCTCCAGACTAAAAAGCCCCAAGTCCCTCAGCCTTTCCTCAGCACAGAGATGCTCCAGGCCCCTCAACATCTTCATAGCCCTTTGCTGTGCCCTCTCCAGCAGTTCCCTGTAGTTGAACCGGGGAGCCCAGAACTGGTCCCCGTGCTCCAAACGGGGCCTCCCCGGGCTGCAGGCAGCTGATGAGGGGTTGCGGGAGGGATCCGGTTCCCGAGGAGCTCTGACCATCCCTGGGAATGCTGGTGGGGCAGCGGCACCGCAAGCAGCTGCCCCCTCCCTGCCCCTTTACCACCGCCCCCCCACACACCCCGAGGCTGCGCTGCAGCAGTTCCCCGCCGGGCCGCCAGGGGGCGGTAGCGGTAGCTCGGGACGACGACGACGGGGCCCCGCTCTGTCGCNGGTGAGGAGCTGAGGGGACCTGGGGGGTGCCCGGCTTGGAGATGAGAGGCTGAGGGAACCTGGAGGGGCTTGGTTTGGGGTAAGGGCCTGAGGGGATATGGAGGGGCCTGGTTTTAGGGCGTGAGGGCCTGGGTTTTTTTGGGGGAGCAACCTGGTTTTGAGGAGGGGAAAGCACTTTGGAGGGGGAGTGAGGGAGCCGGGGTCCCTGAGAAGGAGGGTAACACAGCTTTGGGTTGGAAGTGAGGGCTAGCAGGATTTGGAGGATTTTGGGTACCTGGCTTCAGGTTGCGGGGAGAGCTGGGGAGGCTTGTGGGGCACCCCTGGCCTTTGGGGCCTTGTGGGTGCCAGGCTTAGGGGGAGCTGGGAGACCTGGGTGAGGGCAGGGGCTTGTGAGGGGCTTTGGGTGGGGAGGTGACACTTGGGATGGAGACAGTCCTGGCAGGGAGAGGGGATGAGGGTGCTGGGGGTAATCTGTGAGAGGGATCATGGGTTGAGGATTGGTCGGGGAGCTTGGAGAGTGGCTCTGTGGGGAAGCGAACTTTGGGGTGATAGGTAGCTGTGGGGAGAGGGATGTGAAGGGTCGGGGTCTGGGAGCTCAGCTCATGGGCCAGGCTGCATGGGGAGCGGGAGGAAAGGTTTTCCTTGCATGATTGGTATGGGAAAGGTGCTGTGATGGGGAGAAGTGGCTCTGGGGGCAGAGAGGGATGAGTGTGTGTGGGGCAATCTGTGGGGAGGCAGCTGGTGGTTGTGGAGCTGGACACTCTGAGAAGCAGATCCCTCGGGCAAGAGGAGAGGGGCTGGGCAAGTATTTGGGGCCGAAGGTTGGATGGAACGGAGGAGAGGGAATGTCAGCCCCTCCTGTGAGAGAGCGTCACAGGGCAGGGTGGCATGGGGTGAGCGGAAGGAGGCTGGAATGTGCAAGGCCTGGCTCAAGTGCTGTCACAGTGGCTGTGCCCACTGGGACAAGGTGCCACTGGCACGGCTCTGGGCTCACTGCGCGCTCTGAGCTGGGGCGTAGGGCATGAGGCTGTGGCATGAAGGACCTAGCAGAGATCTCTGGGGAGGAGAGTCATGGGGTGAGCAGGAGTTGTAGGATGTGTGGCCCTCTTTTTTTTTCCTTCCCAGTTGGTCCCCAAGAGCCCATCAGTGTAAGCATGATGTTTAGTGACAGTTTTGTGCAGAGGAGGGCATGAGGGTTTGTGACCAGGATGACCTGGGGCTCAGGGCTGTGCTCTCCCGGGAGTTGTTTTTTGGGGGTTCTGGTGCAAAGGCAGCGTGCTCCTCTGGGACAAGTGTGTGCTTCTCTTTCCCTCTGAATTTCCTCTAGTTTGTGGCTTCCAACTGCAAGGTTTTTCCTCACAAATCAGCTTGGGAATGTCCCGGCTGGGCTAGCAATGGCAGCCCTATTGGCAGGTGTTAATCCCACCCCATCACACAACAAAGAAGAGGTGTCCGTGTTACGTGGCGTGGCAGCTCGCAGGGAATTCAGCTGCAGAAATAGGAATTGGAGAAGACCTAGTTTCTTTCCATTGGCTGATAAAGGATTGTTCCCTTTTCCATAGAGCTATGTCCTGTATTAAATCAGAGTTGGGCTTTCCTTAGGAAAAAAATCAAATGAGCATAGAGAAAAGCAAAAAAAAGTTCAGTCGATACACGGTGTGTTTGGATTAGACCTCAGAGACGCAGTTGGTGTTGCTTTGGAAGCTTCAGCTCTTCTTGAGGTGATTGCTCTATTCTTTCTGAAGTTCATTCCACATTTTGGAAGTGTAAAGCTGCTCTTTGTGGTGATTTTTTTTCCCTAACGTCTCAGATATCCTCAGCAACGGGTGACTGAATTGGTACCTGCATGGGCTTCTCCTGGGTGAGGTACCAGAGGGCTGTCAGTTCTTCACACTGTTTGTGTAGTGGATATGATATCTGGAGTATCAGCTTTCAATTTCTGGTCCTTTGCCTGAAAAATGCTTTGTTTGTTTTTCAGTTCAAAGAAGAGATTTCCAGGCGGTTTAAAGCCAAACAGGATCAGCTGGTTCTGATCTTTGCTGGGAAGATCCTGAAGGATGGAGACACGTTGAATCAACATGGGATCAAAGATGGGCTGACTGTACACTTGGTCATTAAGACTCCACAGAAGTAAGGAACTGTTTCATCTTGGGGGCGCTGAGGGTAAATGGAGGATGTGAGGGAACAATGGCTTTCTGGTCGATCAGCAACTGAAGGGAGTCTGTGGGAGGCCCGAGTGCTGGTTTTGGGCGGGGGGGGTGAGAAAGGCAGCGGTGATCCAGCGGGAGAGCTCTCCCAGGCTCTCTCCCTGCCCTGGCTTTGCTGGGGGGTTTATCACTCGCCATCCCTTATCTAGGGAAAGATCCCTACGTTACGCAGCGCCCTAAGTCTGTGGCAAGTGTCTGAGGGGGTTCAGTCTTCTTTAACACAGCTTGAGTGTGTGTCCCTTGGCATATTTTGAGCCTTTATAATTTAAAAATCATGAAAGAACCCATTGGAACTTGATACTGATACTAACAAAGATGAGGTGCTGTTAACAGAAGTTGCCTTCCCAATGAATTTGTGTTGAAGTTGAAACTAACAGCCAATTTTTCTTTCGCATTCTATCATTTGTCTGCTCTAAGCCTGTGCTCACACTCTCTTGGGTGCTGTGGGAGACACGCTGCACCCGCAGAGCACTATCTATAGGGCAGAGTGGTGTTGCTGTGTGGAACCTACAGGCATGTCTGCAGGGACCAGTGCAGAGAGGTGGGTGCAGCACCTCGGTGGGAGAGTGGGGGTCTTGGGCCATCGCACCCTGCACAGACAGCGCTGAGTTGTTGACAGGGCTCACTGGTGTCCAGCTGTACCGTGCAGCCCCGGGAGAAAGGGAGGCAGAACTGATGGCAGGGTCCTGCAGGGCTGGGCTTCTTGCACTGCCGTCTGATGGAGCTCTTGGGAACAGTTGCTGTATTTCAGGTGCAGCCACTTCTCGATCTCAAAACCCCCTTTTGCCACCCTTTCTCGGGCTCCCTGCTGCAGCCTGATCAGACGGCCCGTGTCTCTTTGGGCAGTTCTGCTGTCCCCTGGGAGAGCTGCTTTACTGCCTTAGTCAAGATTAGTGCAAGATTAGACCTCCCCGTTTTTGTGTTTTTGGGGAGACAGGGGTGCGCGTTGTCAGGTTCTGCAGGAGGGCTCTCTGGACTGTGCAGCTCCAGGCAGCCTCATCAGCTCGTGCTGTTTCCTCCTGTCCCCACAGCAAACCGCGGTGCTGGTGAACCATTTCAAAGGGTAAACCAGAGAGCTGTCCTCAGCTGCTTGGGTTTTTTTAGACTGCTAATAGTCATAGATAAGTGCTTACTGAAGACATTACAGCCTCTTCCTGTGCTGAGGGAAACCAAGTGACCTTTCTCCAGCTTCCTTCTTCCTTTTTTGTTCGGCTTCCTTTTTGCTTTGTTTCCTCACTCTCTGCCTCCCTCTTGGTTGGCCGCTGGTTTTCAGCAGCAGTCAGGTGAGTCCAGAAAGCAGACAGGGACCTTCAGGTTTGATTTTTAACATCCTGGAATACAAGTGAAAAAGGAGAATGTGTTAAGATAAAGGAATCATCCTTGGTTTGGAAAAAAAAATTAATATAACGAAATCATAGTTCTATTTTACTTGTCAGTGGCATAATAGCATTATTTGAGGTGAGTAAAGTGAGTTTTGTGGTCTAATTTAATGTGAAAGTTCTTCAGCACTAGGCCAGGATTCACTGCCGTGACTTCAGAGAATCTTCAAACGTTCTCTTTCAAATTCCTGTAAAAGTCCTGAGGAGGAGCTGTGGTTATGAGGTAGTGCTTGGGTTGGGTTTATTTACTCAATAAAGCCTGTGCCCCTCATCTGCTGCGCTGTGGCTGTGGCACAGTGTCTGCACGTGTGCATTAGAAGAAGGTCTAGTCAGTGTGTGTTGGATGGAGAAGCCTTGAGCAGAAGGAATGGCCAGGGGCAGAGATGCGAATTCGCAGCCAAGCTGTCGAGAAACGTTCTGTAGCTTCATGGGGCAGACGCTACCTGCCTCGTGCCTCAGTTTCCCTCTCTGCAGAGCAATGGCGATCAGAGAATCACAGAATGGTCCAGGCCAGAAGGGACCTCTAGGGTCATCTAGTCTGACCTCCCTGCAGTCAGCAGGGACACCCCCAACTAGACCAGGTTGCCCAGGGCCTCACTGAGCCTCCCCTTGAGTATCTCCAGGGAAGGGGCCTCAACCACCTCCTGGGGCAACCTGTTCCAGTGGTCCAGTAGAAACAGACCCTCCCCAGCCTTCCTGTAGCCCCTTCAGGGACTGGAAGGCTGCTCTGAGGTCTCCCTGGAACCTTCTCTTCTCCAGGCTGAACAACCCCAGCTCCCTCACCCTGTCCTCGGAGCAAAAGTGCTCCAACCCCCTGAGCATTTTGGTGGCCCTCCTCTGGACCTGCTCCATCAGGTCCATGTCCTTCCTCTCTTGAAGGCCTCAGACCTGCACACAGTCCTCCATATGTAGTTTTACCCCCGGGAGCGATACAGGAATATTCAGTGCATTTGGAGGATTTGCAGAGAAGCAGCTTCTTGTTTACCCCGTGCTCTAGCCCCGCTCTAACCTCCTGTGGTTTCTGTGGCAGCAGCAGGAGGATTTTCCTGTTTGGAGCAAACTCATTGCTCAAGGATACGGCTGAGGTAAATAGTTCAGCTTGATTGAAGGAAGAGCTGGATGCAACCCCGGGTAGGACCCGTCAAGCCACTTTGTGTGGGCCAGGATAAAGTGTCCAGGGCTGTTGCGCGTCAGGATGGGAGGCAGATCCCAGCAGATGGAAGGCATCTGGGAACGCAGCTGTGTATCATGCGGGTGGGAATGGAAGCGGCCAGGGCTGGCTTCTGTGGGGACAGCAGGGGTGAAGGGAGGCTCTGTCAATGTGGAGTGCACCGTCCTGTGTCCCGCACAGAGGCCTCTCTGCTCACTGCTCCTGAGTCTCAGGGGTTTAATGCCGCCTTTTGTTTCTTTGCAGGGTCCAAGACGCAACATCTGCTGCTTCTGCCCCCAGTGCTGCTTCTGCCCCCAGTGCAACCCCTTCTTCTCCTGCTGCCCCATCTCAGCCTTCCACATCCAGCAGCATGGGCTCTGACACAGGGAGCGGCAGCAGACGGAGCAGTGGGTCGGGGACCATGGGAGGCCCTGGAGACGGAGGCCCTAATAGCGCTGCATCCATCCTGTGTAAGTGATGGCTGTGAGCAGGTGTGATGTGAAAGAAGGATTTCCTGGGGTTAGACCAAGGAGTTCTTCACCTCTGCACTTGTCTGTGCTTGCTGTGGGCTTTGCATGAATCGCTTCCACCAGCGTGCCTCAGTTCTCCTGCTCAGGATGACACCAAAGTCCTTGCATGTGTAGGGGGTGTCCTCCCTCAGAGCTGGCTGCTGTAGGAATATGGGGTACCCTTCGACGGGTGTGGGTGAAGTTTGGCTGATGTCCTTGTCCTCTTTTTGCAGCTGCCGACAGTTACTGACTCACGCCTCTCTCCCCGTGTGTTGTTCCCTCTCCAGCTGGCTTTGGTGGCATCACTGGGCTGGGCAACCTTGGGATGGGCTCTGCCAACTTCATGGAGCTCCAGCAGCAGATGCAGCGGCAGCTGATGTCCAACCCCGAGATGCTTTCTCAGATCATGGAGAATCCCTTGGTGCAGAACATGATGTCTAACCCTGACCTCATGAGGCAGATGATCATGGCCAATCCCCAGATGCAGCAGCTCATGGAGCGAAATCCCGAGATAAGCCACATGCTGAATAACCCAGAGCTCATGCGGCAGGTGAGTCAGTGACACCAGGGCCTGCTTAAAGCACGCTCAGGAACATCTCCGTGGACCAGCTTCAGTGTCTGCTCCCCAGAGGGAATGTGTAAATGCCAGATCAGTGGTTTTTATACATCTCTTCCTTCCTGCTGTGAGCCCTCCCTCCCAAACAGATGGTGGTCTTGAGTTGTGTGAGTACTCATTACTCAATCCATGTACTTGCAACTCTTGTCTCCCTTTCAGGGTTATTGAATCCATCATGTGTTGGGCAAAAAAAAAGGATGCTGCTGTGTTCTGGTTCAGGAATTAGAAAAAGCAATCTCAGAGAAGTGAAGCTACTGCAAAAGCTCTTTGTTTCTCTCTATTTCTCTTGGTAGATTTAAGTGTAGACTACAGGGCTGTACAGTCAGAATTTTACTGCCTGTATCAGTGGAGAGCACTAGTCTCAGGCCAGGATCCTTGAGGTCTGGATTTTCTGTCCAGTCCCAGAAAGGAGAGGACCAGCCTGGGAGGACTGGCTGTCTGGAAGCCCGAAGGCTGATTGGAAGGGAAGCGTGAGGGATGGGTGAGAGCCTGAGTGTTAAATAGCCCTGGACAGGACCCTGCTGTTCCCCCAGGAAGACTTGTCAGGAAGTCTCTCCGGGTTGTTGCTGAATGAGCCTACTTCCCATCTGCTTCTTGGTTATCTTTCTTTCAACTGTCAACCGTACACGAAATTCCAGAGCTGCAGGACTAAATTGTGAATGGTCTGTACTTAAGCAGCTCCTCAAATGAGCTCTGGATGTTCTTTGTGCAGGGAGACCCATCAGGTGTCTGGAAAGGGTGAATTTCTTGGGTTTCTTGAAATGAGAAGGATCCAATCTCTTCCACCTTCTCAGTTTTTGAATGCAGTCCATCTGCTTAGAGTGGGAACATATGGGTGTTAAATGTTTGGATGTCCTGATACTGCTTAGAGACAAAACAATCTCATCCAGCTGAATTGAGGTTGAGAAGGAAGAGAGCTGAGCAAGGGTGGGAGGAGCCAGGATCCCTGGGCTCTCTTTGCTTGGATAAATGATCTCTCTGCTCTCTGGCTGTGAAACGGGTTTAATTATACTCTTTCTTCTGGGAGCTGAGATTTAACTCTTTCAGTGCTGGGTTGGCAAATCAGTGGAATACTGCAGAGCTGCTAATTCTGAGCCACTCTGGCCTTCCATGGTGCACATGGGCCTGAGCTTTCTATGTTTTCCTCCTTCTCCCAGACAATGGAATTGGCTCGTAACCCTGCCATGATGCAGGAGATGATGCGGAACCAGGACCGTGCTTTGAGTAACCTCGAGAGCATTCCAGGAGGATACAACGCCCTGCGCCGGATGTACACGGACATCCAGGAGCCCATGTTTAGTGCAGCCAGGGAGCAGGTACGGGCTGAATTCCTGTTAGCAGGGTGTAGTGTGCTTTTTCCCTGACCCCCTTGCTAATGGGACAGCCTTCCCTAAGCGTGGCTGTTAACCCCTCCCGCTCTAGAATACAAAGAATGTTGTGCGGTGCCTGTCGTCTGCTTCTACTACGTGGTATCTGAGCAGAGACCTGCCCTGGCTCCTTTGGTCACCGAGCAGGCTGGATGCCAGCCCTCACCGAAGCGAAGGCCCCGTGGCTGCGTTAGCACAGTGCTCTGCTCTCAGCCCAGCGTGCTGTATTAGCTCAAGCCTGATGCCTCTGGGTTGGAGCTGGCTAAGATACAGCTGGCTGGAAGCACAGGAGGAGCGAGCGCAGGTCTGTCTGCAGAAGGCTGTGCAGACATACTCCAGTCTAGCGTTACCTACTGGTATGTCTGGGTGCTGGTTTTACATGGATGTTTCAAAGCCCTCCGTTTGGGAGGCAAATCTAGGGCTGTGACCACTCTCAAGCCTGGTCTTTTTTTCCGAGCGAGGTGTGTTGCAGCTCACAGGTCTCTCAGGAGGCAAATCATGGCATGTGTTCAGCAAATTCTGGGCCTGGATGAATGCGATCGGCTGTTCCCTTCCTCATACAGTGGTGGGGTTGGTCTGACCTTCTCTACCGGGGCTAACTGATTCTGGCTATTCCTTCTTTCTTTATCCCTAGTTTGGCAACAATCCTTTCTCTTCCTTGACGGGGAATTCTGATAGCTCAAGCTCTCAGCCTTTGCGGACAGAGAACAGAGAGCCGTTACCGAACCCCTGGAGCCCCACGCCCCCTGCATCCCAGAGCCAGGCGCCCAGCAGCGAAGGCAGCACTGGTTCGGCCACCACCCAAAGCACACCCACTGTATCCAACCCCTTCGGGCTGAATGCTGCAAGCATCGGGGCTGGTATGTGAACAGAAGGGGAACCAGAGGGTGCTGCTGACTGAGGAGGTCGCCCAGGCTGCTTTGGAGGGCGGTTTCCTCTGGCGTTTCCCATGGTTCTAGCCTAGTTGCCAAATGGGTTATTTCTTGTGTGCCTGTTGGAGGGTTACTCTGGGAGCCCTGATGTCCCTGCAGCCCTGAGGCCGTGGGAGCGTGGCAAGAAAGCGCTACCATTGCTGTCCACAGTGGTATTCCCTGTTGGCCCAGAGTAAAGGCATTGCTGTTATATATCTTGTATTTCAGGCATTGCAGCAAAGCTCAGGCTTGTAAGGGGTTTTCCTTCCTCTTCCTTCCCCTTTCCCTTTGCAGGCATGTTTAACAGCCCAGAGATGCAAGGCCTCCTGCAGCAAATTTCTGAAAACCCTCAGCTGATGCAGAACATGATCTCTGCCCCTTACATGCGGAGCATGATGCAGACTCTTGCTCAGAACCCGGACTTCGCTGCACAGGTAAACGCGTTGCGGTTTTCTTCCCGTGTCAGACAGGCCGTGAGCGTGATGCTGGTGATCCGTTTCCAGAGTTGGATTTGTTCCTCTTGCAGAAACCAGAGAGCTGAGTGAATATAGACAGTTTTGTTGTATTTCTTGAGAGCTTGAAGGCAGTCATAGCCCTGAACCCTATGTTTCAGCAGAGCCCCTAACAAAAAAGGTGGCTTTCTAAGGGGCGTGGGAATAGCCCTTCTCTTTGCCTGTGGCCCAGTGGCCTCTGGTGAGCGCTGCTGCCAGGAACTGAGCTGTCCTGTTTCGGTCCCCATTAGCATTAGGCGAACGTGTTGAAAGCCCAGGGAGGGAGACGGGGCGTGACTGACTTGTTCTTCATGACTTAGTTACATAGGGCTTAACAGCTGGTGGCAGCAACCCTCTGACACTACCTACGTGTGCTGTCTCTTGCTAGATCATGGTAAATGTCCCTCTCTTTGCTGGGAATCCACAGCTTCAAGAACAGCTTCGCCTTCAGCTCCCTGTCTTCCTGCAGCAGGTAAAGGCCCTGTGCTGCTCTCAGCCCACGAGCTTTTCCAGCCTCCGTAGCAAAGGGAGTTGCTTGGCCACTTAGACCATGGACCAGGAATCACGTGGTTTTGGGTGGTTTGGGCTGTGGAAAAGCGGGGTT
This sequence comes from Jacana jacana, assembly GCA_013400555.1. Lineage (NCBI taxonomy): Eukaryota > Metazoa > Chordata > Aves > Charadriiformes > Jacanidae > Jacana > Jacana jacana. The sequence continues at coordinate 49,192 of VZTM01003954.1, read as the reverse complement.
TGCACAGGGGAGAGAGAATGGAAGAGTTGATTTAGACAAGGCAATCTAAATGAAGTAATCTACCTAAAGGTGTTCTGCAAATGAGACTAGTTACGCTACATGAAGCCCCTGTGTGGACAGTCTCAGTGTAAGAAGTCTACAAAAATTAAACCAGCTAATTGCGCTAGAGCAGCGGGTTCACTTCGGTAAATCAAATAAAATCACTTCAATTCCAAAGGCATGTGCCCCCAGTTCCAGTCTGATTCACCTCGTTCAGGGAGGAGATGTGCTCTAAACTCAGGATCTCTGTAGCTGAGCCCTGCGGTCTGCAGACTCCAAGGGGGTTTGCTCTGGCTGCATGGCAAGAGGTGGAGCTAATTGTTGTTCTGTACTAATTGTTGTTTGGATTAAAAGCTGGTGGATCTCTGGCTGCTGAAGCTCTCGCTGTTTGGTACCGCTGTGTCTTTTTGGCCTTTATTGCCAGATGCAGAACCCAGACTCCCTCTCCATCCTCACCAACCCCCGCGCCATGCAGGCGCTCCTCCAGATCCAGCAGGGACTCCAGACGCTGCAAACGGAGGCCCCAGGACTAGTGCCAAGGTAATGAGCGCTTCAGAGTGGGTTTCTGCAGGCTGAGCTGACGTGCTCCATAGCAGCAGGCAGACTGACTGTTGATTCATTGGGGAGAGATGTGTAGGGTGCTCTGTCATGGGCACTCCTGTGTCTGTGTGTGCCTGCAGGCCTTGGAGTTACAGCTAATTAGCACTTTCTGCATGGACTTTCCCGTGAGAGGGAAGTCCATGACCCTTTCTTTTTGGAGACAAGGTTTGGAAACCACTTGCTCCTTCCCCCAAGCTTTTGTTTGCCCTGTTGGGTATTGGCTGGACTCAAGAATTTTTATCTCAAGGCTGGGTGGGCATGTTGGGGCAAGGTGGGCACGTTGGGGTGGGCTGAGCTGGGCTACTGGTCTCAAGCCTCCTGTTCACTGCCAGCCTGGGTCACGTTCAGCCTCTGCAGCTCCTCTCAGGCCTGTGCCTCTGCTCGGGTTGTGTTCTCCTGGCACTGGGTGTGACCAGGGTACAAACGCAGCCCCAGTAATTAACAAAGCAATCCTGTAGCACGGGCCTTGGTGAGGGCCAGCCTGGCAGAGCCTGCTGGTTCCTGTGCTGCCTGGCACTGGGGGACACCCAGCAGTGCCAGCTTGCCTCTGAGTGTGCCCTGCCTTCCTCTGCAGCCTCGGCTCCTTCGGCATGCCCCGAATGCCCCCGTCCTCCACAGGAGGAAGCACAATCCCGGAGAACCCCGTTCCCTCCGCTTCGACGCCGGCCAGTGCCTCTCCAGCTGGGGGTGGTAACCCCCAACAGCAGCTCATGCAGCAGATGATCCAGCTGCTGGCCGGAGGAAGCTCCCAAGTACGTAACGCCTGGCTGCGCAGTGGTATGCTCCTGGGGAGGGACATCCAGGGTGAGCTAGAGGTTGTTCTCACCCTCCCAGACTCTAGGGATGTTGTTCCCGGTGGGTTTCTCTTCGCTGCGGTGCTTTGTGTTGAGTTTGGTGTCCCAGGATGGTTGGTTCTTTGGGGTGCAGTAACTCTTTGTGCAGTTTTGAAGCTGAGAGTGGCAGGGATCCTCCTCCTGGTGCTGCTGTCACCTCCCTTGTCACCATAGGTACGGAACTCGGACTGACTGCACTGGGTGGCTGCTGTGCCAAACCTGGGGAGTATTTTGGTGGTTTGAGTATTTCAGGAGGATGCCAGTACCCCTAGGGCTGAGCTCAGGGTCCCAGCTGAGCTGCTGCTGGCCCTGCCCCTGTCGATGCTGATCTCTTCTGTCCCACTCTGAGGTCTTTGTCCTTTCCCTCCGTAGGCGCAGAGTCCTGAAGTGCGATTCCAACAGCAGCTGGAGCAGCTGAACGCCATGGGCTTCATTAATCGTGAGGCCAACCTCCAGGCGCTTATAGCCACTGGCGGAGACATCAATGCAGCTATTGAGAGACTGCTGGGCTCTCAGCCCTCCTAAACTCTTGTCATGCTGCCCCGCAGATGTCAGCACACGCATCCATACACATGCACAGGGGGATCTTTCAGGAAAGCCCACCATCATTTTCATATCTGACAGCTGTCCATGTATTTAAAACAAAAAAGATACAGCTTAACCCCTGACCTTCCTACTAAGTTAAGATTTCATGTTGAAATGCTCTTTAACTGGCTTGTATGTGGATTCCAGTTCTCATCGTGGCCACAGAGACTTCAGATGTGTATTTTTTCCTAAATATGCCCTCTGTCTCAGACACTCTTCTCTCTCTCTCTAGATGGTAGAGGCGATACTTCTAGTTACTTACCTGAATGATTGTGTTTTGAGTAGCTTGATTTTAACTGTACATGATTCCCCCCACCCCCCCGAGCCCTCCTTTCAGGCGAATATTTAAAACTTGAGCCAAGATTGGGGGGTTTTGGTTATTTCTCCCAGCATCTTATTGGGAATGGATCAAAAAAGAAAAAATGGAAATGACCCAGAAGTTTCTGCCATGGTTTGTGGCAGTGTCCCCTTGGCAGGACTCAGCCCGTGTCCCATGTGTGTGACGGTGGCCCCGACCTCCTGGGAGAAGACACGGGAAGCGCGGCCGCTTCGTGCCCTCGGGACGGTGTGGAGGAGCCTCGATGCCTTCGGGGATCAGGCTGGTTGTTCCTGAACCCGAGCTGGAAGAGCTGTTGGGGGGGAAGAAGGTGTTCCCAATGGGGTGTTTCTGCCCAGCGCGCGGCCATGGCAGGCAGGGGCTTGTTGGCTCGTGTGCTCTGTAGCCTCGTTCCTGACAGTGTGAAAACAACAAGAAAAAAAAGGAAATTGGAGGGGAAAAAACCAACCAAACAAACAAAGATAATAAGTTAATGATCTTTTTGCTTCACTGGAAACTGTGTTGAATTTCATGTTATTCCCGGTTTAGATCCATCCTTCATCCCCTCCCCCCCCACACCCCCCTTCTCGTTTTGGTGTGTTTGAATGTTAGGACTCTCCAAGGAACTCCCCCAGGACCAGCAGGGGGGAATCTCCCCCGGAGCCCCCGTGGCTGTGTAATTTGCATACCATTTTTATCAAAGAAAAATAAATGCGCACAACCATCTGTCTCCCTGCACTCCGCGGACCTGCCTCGATTGCCACCTCTAAGCTTAGTGACTTCCCCTCCTTAATTGGTGATTAATCTCTCTTGTCCTTCTCGCAGGCAGCGTGGGGTGTCGTTCCCACCCGGCCGGGCTCGCTGTGGCCCAGAATCCAGCTGGAGGTTCGGAACGAGTGGTGCTCCCCAGGGGTCAGCGCTGGCTCCGGTCCTCTTCATCCAGGTCACTGAGGAATGTATTGAAGGGATGGAATGTCCCCTCAGCGAGTTTGCTGATGACACGAAGCTGGGAGGGATGGGTGACACACCAGGAGGCTGTGCTGCCATCTCCAGGTCTCCAGGGAGACCTGGAGAGGTTGGGCAGAAAGGAACCTGATGAGATTCAACCAGGGCAAGTGCAGGGTCCTGCCCCTGGGGGGGAATAACCCCCTGCACCAGGACAGGTTGGGGAGGACCTGCTGGAGAGCAGCTCTGAGGGACAAGACCTGGGAGTCCTGGTGGAGACCAGGGTGCCCGTGAGCCAGCCATGGGCCCTGGTGGCCAAGAAGGTCCAATGGCATCCTGGAGGGCATCAGGAAGAAGGTGACCAGCAGGTGGAGGGGGGTCATCCTGCCCCTCTGCTCTGCCCTGGGGAGGCTCCAGCTGGAGCACTGGGACCAGTTCTGGGCTCCCCAGTTCCAGAAGGACAGGGAACTGCTGGAGAGGGGACAGGAAGGGGCTACAAAGATGCTGAGGGGCCTGGAGCATCTCTCTGCTGAGGGAACCTTGAGGGACTTGGGGCTTTTTAGTCTGGAGAAATGAAGGCTGAAGGGGATCTGATCAACACCCAGAAATACTCCAAGGGTGGTTGCCAGGAGGATGAGGCCAGGCTTTTTCAGTGGTGCCCAGTGACAGGAAAAGAAGAAATGGGCACAAAGTGGTACATAAGAAGTTCCATCTCAAACCTGAGGAGGAACTTCTTCCCTGTGAGGGTGGCAGAGCCCTGGCAGAGGCTGCCCAGAGAGGTGGTGGGGTCTCTGTCTCTGGAGACATTCCAGCCCCCCGGACATGTTCCTGTGGGACCTGCTCTGGGTGGGGGTTGGAGGAGATGATCTCCAGAGGAACCTTCCAGCCCCAGAGCAGTCTGTGATGGGACAGGATTTGACGCTGAAGTATTGGAGGAATGCTGAAGTTTTGCCCAAAATCTGGCCCTAAAAATGCCTGTTTTAGGCTGAGAAGCGTCCTTTGAAGGGGTGGCTCTTGTGTATGTGAAGGGCAAGTGGACGGTGACCTGGGAGCTGTGTGTGTTAGACATGGCTGGTTCTATGTGAGAACCCAGTGGGTTCTTCTGCTCACCCCAAGGTGTTTGCTCACGGCTGGGCAGTGCCGGTGCCCGGGGACTTCGCCCCTTTTGGTGGCTTTTCTGTCCCCGCCGTGGTGCTCCCTGTGAGCCCTCTGCTTTGAGTTGGTTTTTAAAAGCTTCTTGGGTTTTGGTTGTTGGATTGATTTATTTTTGTAGGGGAGGATGGGGCAGCGTGAGTGAATGACCCCAAACTGGGAGGAGTGTCTGACACGCCAGCAGGCCCTGCTGGCATCCAGTGAGACCTGGACAGGCTGGAGAGTTGGGTGGGGAGAAATGGAATGAACTAGAACAAGGGCAAGTGTAGAGTCTGGCATCTGGGCAAGAACAACCCCAGGCACCAGTATAGGTTGGGAAATGACCTGTTGGAGAGCAGCGCAGGGGAAAGGGAGCTGGGGGTCCTGGTGGGCAGCAGGATGCCCATGAGCCAGCACTGTGCCCTCATGGCCAAGAAGGCCAAGGGCATCCTGGGGTGTATCAGAAGGGAGGTGGTCAGTAGGTGGAGAGAGGTTCTCCTCCCCCTCTGCTCTGCCCTGGGGAGACCCCATCTGGAATATGGTGTCCAGTTCTGGGCCCCTCAGTTCCAGAAGGACAGGGAACTGCTGGAGAGAGTCCAGGGCAGGGCTACCAAGATGCTGGAGGGAGTGGAGCATCTCCCAGAGGAGGGAAAGGCTGAGGGAGCTGGGTCTCTTGAGCTTGGAGAAGAGGAGACTGAGGGGGGACCTCCTGAATGTTGATAAATCTGGAAAGGGTGAGTGTCAGGAGGATGGAGCCAGGCTCTTCCCAGTGACACCCAATGACAGGACAAGGGGCAATGGGTGCAAGCTGGAACAGAGGAGGTTCCACTTCAATATGAGGAGGAACTTCTTGAGGGTGAGGGAACCCTGGCAGGGGCTGCCCAGGGAGGTGGTGGAGTCTCCTTCTCTGGAGACATCCCAACCCCGCCTGGAGGCGTTCCTGTGTGACCTGCTCTGGGTGTTCCTGCTCCAGCAGGGGGTTGGACTGGAGGAGCTTTCCAGGCCCCTTCCAATCCCTGGGATTCCGGGATTCTGTGAATGGCAGGAGTCCCTTGGGTACCCCTAGATCCTCACTTCCCAGCGGGAGGTGGGGTCTCGCCATCCCAGTGTTGTCAGGGAGCGCAGCTGGAGCCCTCTTTGCCCCAGAAACCATGGGATTGTGTCCCTGCCTCTGCCTTTGCCTCGTGGCCCGAGTGGGGCGGTTTGGAGGAGGGTTTGCCAATCCCGGCTTCAATCCTTCCTCCTGGAGACCAGGCACATCCATGGGGATCTCTTCTCCCAGGCTCTCCTTGAATGTAAAAGGATTTGAAGAGCCGGGTGAGGGCGGCAGCCACTGAGCATCCCCATGGCCCGCGGGGGCCAGAGCCCTGCCCTGAAGGTGCTTGTCCACCCCTTTGGACCCAAAAATGGGTTTAAGAAAGGCCCGGGAGGTCCCGGGTGATCTCCTGGGTTTGGCCGATGCCCTTTGCCTGCACTAGGTCCTGTCCCCAGGCAGAGACTGCGCTGGGGGGGGTGTGGGACGGGACGGGGTACCCGGGAAAAGGAGAGGAGCGGGACGTAACCCCCCCATCTCTGCCCTACGGTTTTGTTTTGGGGTTGACCCTCCATGGAAGGCAGCACTGGTCCCACAGCGCCCTTGCTCCTGGCCAGCCCCGCTCCTGCCACCTCCCTCCTCCCGCTCCCGCCCCCTCCCGCTGGCGAGACGCGCCGGTCGGGGGTCAATCTCACCGACTGAGGGTCTGGGGTGCGTGTGGGGGGGTGCTGGTGTGCGGCTTTGGGGCAGGCCAGGAGCTTGTGACGCGGGGGCCGTACAGGGGGGTCCAAGGGACATACCCTGCCTAGGAGGAGGGCTCCTGCCGGGCTGGAGCAGAGCTGGTGCTGCTTCGACTTCACCGGGGGGACTGCGACGGTGAGGGTGACGCTGAGCTGGAAGACACCGCCCCCCCTCCCCTTTCCGGGGCAGGGACCCTGCGGCGGCGCGGGCGGGCTGTTGGCAGCGCCCGGGGTGGGTCTCGGCTGCCGCTTCTCGAGCGCCTTAACCCCTTTCCCGGGATATTTCTCTCTGAAGCCGAGGTCTGGCTTTTCCAGAGCGGGTCCCGCCCCTGGAAGCCCTTTCTCCAGCGCGGCCCGTGGTGGGGGGAGGGAGGATGATGAGGGTCATGGCTCCGGGGGGAAGGAGCGAGGAGGGGGAAGCGCTGGGGCTTCCCAGGTCCCGCACTCCTCAGCCCCTCAGATCGCTGGAGCCGGAAACCCCATTTCTCCCATCTCCCCACGTGCAGCACCCCAGGGGCACGGGCGTGTGTGGGGTGACACGTGTGTTTGAGGTGACACGTGTGTGAGGTGACACGTGTGTGTGGTGACATGTGTGTGAGGTGACACGCGTGTGTGAGGTGACACGTGTGTGTGACGTGACACATGTGTGGGGTGACACGTGTGTGGGGTGACACGTGTGTGTGACATGACACGTGTGTGAGGTGACACGTGTGTGAGGTGACACGCGTGTGAGGTGACACGTGTGTGTGAGGTGACA
>VZTM01003954.1:1314-15824 GCA_013400555.1 Jacana jacana | reverse complement strand
CATCTTGGTAGCCCTGCCCTGGACTCTCTCCAGCAGTTCCCTGTCTTCTGGAACTGAGGGGCCCAGAACTGGACACCATATTCCAGATGGGGTCTCCCCAGGGCAGAGCAGAGTGGGAGGAGAACCTCTCTCCACCTACTGACCACCCCCCTTCTGATACACCCCAGGATGCCCTTGGCCTTCTTGGCCATGAGGGCACAGTGCTGGCTCATGGCCATCCTGCTGCCCACCAGGACCCCCAGCTCCCTTTCCCCTGCACTGCTCCTCTCCAACAGGTCCTTTCCCAACTGCTACTGGGACCTGGGGTTGTTCTTGCCCAGATGTCAGACTCTACACTTGCCCTTGTTCTATTTCCTTAAATTTCTCCCCGCCCAACTCTCCAGCCTGTCCAGGTCACCTTTGCTTTATGGATCTCATCTGGTCTCACTACCTTCTTTTTTCTCACTTATTTTGTTTGTGTGAGCAACCATATGTGCATTTTTGGTTTTTTTTGTTTTTTTTTTTATCCATTTTTAAGGCTAGACTGCGGGACTGCGGGTTTGGTAAGAGATCTGGGTTTGCCTATTGACAAATCATCCTGACTGACTTCTCAAGGAGTTCCCGTGGTGTATGAACTTGTTCAGCTCCATCAAAATAGGGGTGACAGTAACACCCAGTAAAGAGGCAGCTGGGGAAGAACATGGCAGCTGGCATCTGGGCATGGGGGAATTTAAGGCTGGGGAAGAAATCCCCACCGTTTTCCCCCCTTTCCACCCATTTGTTTTGGCCCAGTGAGTCCTTCCAGTGTCCAACTGCTTGAATGTCTCCCCCAGATCCAGGCAGGCGTGAGGATGTGGCAGGCCCGGAGGAGGTACCAGGAGAGGCTGCGCTACTTCAGGAAGAACGTGAGTGGTGGGACAGGGAGGAAAACAGCTCCTGGGAACGTGTCGCTGTCATTGGGGATGTTGGGGGGACAGTCCTGTGGTGGTGCCTCTGCCCCTGAGTGCTGGTGGTGCAGCTGGAGGGAGAAATCGATGCATCATTGCAATGGGGAGGAAGAATGTGCCTGGCAGGTCTGGAAGCCGAACTGTCCTGCCCTGTGAAGAGTGAGGAGAGGAAAAAAAACCTACTCCAATTCCATCCAAAACCAACAAGGGCTTTGAAATGCCCATTAGTGAAGGGGAAAGTTTGGGGAAATGTGGTGTGTTGGCTGGGGGAGAGTGAAGCTGCATCTCTGGAGTTACTGGGGTGTGGAAAATACAGTGAGAGGAGGACAAGTTGGAGGCCCGTGACCAGTGGTATCCCCCAAGGGTCAATACTCTATCCAGTCATGTTCAGCATATTCATCAATGAGCTGGATGAGGGGACAGAGTGTATCCTCAGCAAGTTCACTGATAGTACCAAACTGTGAGGGCTGGCTGACACTCTAGAAGGCTGTGCCACCATCCAGTGTGACGTGGACAGGCTGAAGAGCTGGGCAGAGAAGAACACCATGAGGTTCAACAAGAGCAATTGTAGGGTCCTGCACCTGGGGAGGAAGAATTCCAGGCATCAGTAGAGCTTAGGGATGGACCTGCTGGAAAGCACTTCTGAGGAGAAGGATCTGGGGGTCCTGGTAGACAGTAAACTGTCCATGAGGCAGCCATGTGCCCTGCATAGGGAAGAGTGTGGCCAGTAGGTGGATGGAGGTCATTCTTCCCCTCTGCTCTGCACTGGAGAGGTCCCAACCGGAATCCTGCACCCAGTTCTGGGCTCCCCAGTTCAAGAGAGACGGGAACCTACTGGAGAGAGTCCAGCATCAGGCAACAAAGGTGATGGAGGGATTGGAGCATCTCCCTGGTGAGGAAAGGCTGAGGGAGCTGGGACTCTTTAGCCTGGGGAAGAGAAGGGTGAGGGGAGACCTCATGAATGCTTCCAAGGATCTGAAGGGTGGGTTGAAGGAGGATGGAGCTGGACTCTTCCCAGTGGTTCCCAGTGACAGGATGAGGGGCAATGGGCACAGGCTGAGACAGGGGAAGTTCCATCTCAACATGAGGAGGAACTTCTTGGGGTGAGGGTGTCAGAGCCCTGGCAGAGGCTGCCCAGGGAGGGTGTGGAGTCCCCTTCTCTGGAGACCTTCCAGCCCCACCTGGATGCAGCCCTGAGTGCTGTGCTCTGGGCAGCCCTGCTTTAGCAGGGAGTTGGGCTGGGTGATCTCTAGAGGTCCGTCCCTTCCAACCCTGACAATCCCATGATTCCATGAGGGAAAAGAACCCGCTGAGGAGGGTGAAATCCTGAATCCCCACAGGGCTGTGGAGACCCTTGTCCCAGGCACTGGTAGATTCCTGCTGGCAGAGACAGGTCAGGTCTCCCTGCGTGTTCCAGGGCTGCTGTGGGGAAACATCCCCCACCCACTTGTTTGTCTTGGCAGATCAAAGCTGTAATTAAAATCCAGGCTTTTGTGCGAGCTAACAAGGCCCGTGGGGATTACAGGATGCTGGGTAAGTGCCTGCTTGTCTCTGCTCTGAGGTGGTTCTAATTGAATGGGAAGGGGACTCTGTGTCCTCCCTCTGTGGCCCTGTGTGGGAGGCAGTGGCAGGCTGGCCACCAGTGTCCCCATGGCAAGGACAGGAGCGGCATAGGCTTGGTGGCCCCTTGGCATCCCTGAGGAGGTGCTGCAGACCATGGCTGCAAGAAGATGCTTTTTTGGGGAGAAGAATGGGGAGGGTCTTGGTGAGATGCTAGGGGTCCAAGGGTCCACAGTGGTGGTGGGTGCTCAAGTCCTTCCTTATGGGTGTTCATGGTGGGGCCATACCTTGCTGCAGTCCATGCCAGGAACCCGCCACTGAGCATTGTCCGGCGCTTCATCCACTTGCTGGAGCAGAGCCAGCTTGACTTCTGGGAGGAGTCAGAGGTGCTACGGCTGCAGGAGGAGGTGGTGAAGAGGATCCGGGCCAGCCGGCAGCTGGAGAGTGACCTGAACCTTATGGACATCAAGATTGGGCTGTTGGTCAAGAACAGGATCACTCTGCAGGTGGGGACATCATGGTGCCCAAGCCTATGCAGCTAATGCAGAGTTGGTCCTTCCCTTCTTGGCACCGTGGCTTGGGCTTCTCTCTACCTGGGTTTTGAAGGGGTTGGGGAGCACTGAGATGTCTCTGCCTCCCTCTCCCTAGAAGCTGGGGTGAATGCTGGAACTTCCTGGTTGTCCCCAGTGCTTCTTTCTCCTTGTGTATGGCTCCAGGAGGTAGTCTCCCACTGCAAGAAGCTGACCAGGAAGAACAAGGAGCAGCTCTCGGAAATGATGTCCATAGACAAGCAGAAGGGGCTCAAATCGCTCAGCAAGGAGAAGCGGCAGAAACTGGAGGCCTACCAGCATCTCTTCTACCTGCTACAGGTGGGGCTGGTGGGGCTCTGCTCTACCCACCACAGCTAGGGGAGCCATGTGGGGATCACGTATCCCTACCCCAACCCATAGTACCTGACGTAAGCTTGGTGTTCCTCATCATTGCAGACCCAGCCTGTCTACTTGGCCAGGCTCATCTTCCAGATGCCCCAGACCAAGTCCACCAAGTTCTTGGAGTCGGTGATCTTCACACTTTACAACTATGCGTCCAACCCACGGGAGGCTTATCTACTGCTCCAGCTCTTCAAGGCAGCGCTGCAGGAGGAGATCAGGTGGGTGACCGTGGGTGCCCCGGTCTGAGCACCAGGAGAAGGCTGGGCCAGGGCCATCGGTTTAGACACAGTTGTCTCCTGGCTGCTGCCTCTTGCATTTAGAATCATAGAATCATAGAATCATTTAGGTTGGCAGAGACCCTTGGGATCATCAAGTCCAACCATCAGCCCTACTCTACAAGTTCTCCCCTACACCAGATCCCTCAACACCACATCCAATCTGCTCTGAAACACAGTCAGGGATGGGGACTCCACCCCCTCCCTGGGCAGCTGATTCCACTGACTGACCACTCTTGCTGGGAAGAATTCTTTCCCAGTGTCCAGCCTAACCCTGCCCTGCTGCAGCTTGCAGCCATTCCCTCTTGTCCTGTCATTCATTGCCCATGAGAAGAGACCAGCACCAACCTCCCTACAATGCCCTTTCAAGCAGTTGTAGAGAGGGATGAGGTCTCCCCTCAGCCTCCTCTTCCTCAAACTAAACAATCCCAACTTCCTCAATTGATCCTCATAAGCCTTATTCTCCAGGCCTCTCACCAGCTCCATGTCCCTCCTCTGCACTCGCTCCAGCACCTCGCTATCTCTCTTGTGCTGAGGTGCCCAGAACTGGACACAATACTCAAGGTGTGGTCTCACCAGTGCTGAGCACAGGGGGACAGCTGTACTCAGCACTGAGAGTAACACATTGGTTCATCTCCTTCATTCCATCCATCCTGTCTCCCCAGGTCCAAGGTGGACCATGTCCATGACATCTTGACGGGGAATGCCACGGTGATCCGGCTGGTGGTCAGCTTCTACCGCAACGCGCGTGGGCAGAACGCCCTACGGCAGATCCTGGCTGGCCCTGTGCAGGAGGTCCTGCAGGATAAGGCCCTCAGCATCCGCACCAACCCCGTGGACATCTACAAGGCGTGGATCAATCAGAGCGAGTCGCAGAGCGGGCAGAAGAGGTCAGGGCCTGGGAAAGGAAGCTCAGCCCCAACCACAGGGTGATGGGCACTGAAATGGTAATGGGGGGATTAGAGAGGTGATTCTGCCCCTCTGCTCTGGCACCCCCCCAGTGCTGCCTGCATCTCTAGGGCCACCAACATCAGAAGGACATGGAGCTGTTGGAGTGGGGTCAGAGGAGACCCCAGAGATGCTGGGAGAGCTGGAACCCCTCTGCTGGGAGGACAGGCTGGGGGGATTCAGCCTGGAGAAGAGAAGGCTCCAGGGAGACATTAGAGTCCCTTCCAGTCCCTCAAGGGGCTCCAGAAAAGCTGGGAGGGACTCTTGATAAGGGAGGGGAGCCATGGGATGAGGGGGAAGGGTTTGACCCTGAAAAAGGGGAGATGGAGCTGAGATGTGGGGAGGAGCTTCTTGGGTGTGAGGGTGGTGAGAGGCTGGCCCAGGTTGCCCTGAGAAGCTGTGGCTGCCCCATCCCTGGAGGGGTTGAAGGACAGGTTGGAGCCACCTGGTGTGGTGGGAGGTGTTCCCTGCCCAGGGCGTGGAGGGAACTTGGATGGTCTTTAAGGTCCCTTCCAACTCTAACCATTCTATTATTCTATGACCATGTCTTCCATCCACAGCAAGCTCCCATATGAGGTCAGCCCTGAGCAGGCTCTCAGCCACCCTGAGGTCCGAAGGCGGTTGGATATTTCCATCCGTAACCTCCTCACAATGGCGGATAAATTTGTCTCTGCCATCACATCTTCTGTAGACAAGATCCCGTATGTATCATTGTGGTTTGGGTGCCTATCCCTGCAGCGTGGTTGGTTTGAAGGTGGCTTCAGCAAGGCCTTGGGGGAGGGAGGCTGAGTGGTGGGAGCTGCTGCAGGACTGAGTTACTGGAATCCCAAGGAGGAGAAATCTAAAGCTCAGTGGGTGCTGCTGTTTCTGCTCCTCCAGCAGTGCCCCACTGGGCTGGTCTTCCTGTTGCTCTATTATTTCTGAGCACTTTATTGCTGGTGTTGAGGTATCTGCAAGGGAGAAGCTGAGCTTTGTGGTAATCTTAAAGGATGTAAGCTTCCTCCAGGGGTATCTGGGCTGGGGAGATTGGGAGCTGAGGGCCACTTCAGTCACCAGATTTTTTTGTGCTCCTCTATCGTCCCGAGGCTGGGTCCTTACTGCTTCTTGGGTGATGGGTAGTAGGGATGGGGCAGGGTGACCAAGCCTGGTGCTGCCACCCATGCTGAGGAACCTCTCCATGCCCACTCCTCAGCTATGGGATGCGCTATGTGGCTAGAATCCTGAGGACGTCCTTGGCTGAGAAATTCCCCAGGGCCCCGGTGGAGGAGATTGACAAGGTACAGTGGGGCTTGGGGGGTCTTCAGAGCTTGGTGGGTTTCAACTATGTGGGTATGTGAAGGGCCGGTATCAGTCCACAGAAGATCAAGTCTTCTTGGCTTAAAAAACTCTTCCAAGCCAACATTTTCCTTTAGCTGCTAAAGAAATGCCAACAGTGGGCCCTTCTGTGCTGTTGTCCCCTCTGGGAGGGTCCCACCAGGACAAAGCAGCCTTCCCTGCTGAGCTACCACCTCTTGGACCACAAGCCTTTGTGCTCTCCAGCCTGTCTTGTGCCCTAGATTGTGGGGAACCTGCTCTACTACCGCTTCATGAACCCAGCAGTGGTGGCCCCTGATGGCTTTGATGTTGTGGACATCTCGGCTGGGGTGACCTTGCACCCTGACCACCGCCGCAATCTGGGCTCCATCGCTAAAGTGCTGCAGCATGCAGCTGCCCACAAGGCCTTCGAGGGGGAGAATGCCCATCTCTGTGGGGTCAACCAGTACCTGGAGGCCACCCACAAGAAGTTCAGGTGGGCATCAGGTTGGCATCAGGGTGGGAGGGCGGCTACAAGCCAATGGCTAGGCTTTTGGGGCTGACCCAAAGAGGTCCTTCTCTGCAGGAGGTTCATCTCTGCTGTTTGCTGTGTCCCTGAACCAGAAGAGAGGTTTAACATGGATGAGTACTCGGAGATGGTGGCAGTGGCCAAACCAGTCATCTATATCACAGTGGGGGAACTCATCGACACCCACAAGGTAAAGGCTGTAAAGCTCACCCCCAAGCAAGCAGGTTCCATCTCTTCTGCTTCCACCTCCTGGACTTTCTACTATGTTCCATCACATTCCTCTCCATCCCAGCACTGGCACAACTCTTCCCCCTTGATTTTTTTTTTTTTTTTAAATATTTTAAAGCAAAACAATAATCCAGGTTCTGCAGGTTCTTTGCTGCTTGTCCTTCTCTGAACCTCATAACTCTGCAAGTCCCCCCTTGGATACAAAGGGCATCCTTGGATGCAAAGTTCCCAACTGGTCTCTGCTCCCTGTTTCTTTGCATGTTCCTTTGCCACTGACTCTCCTCTCTTCCACCGTCCAGCTCCTGCTAGAGCACCAGGACTCCATTGCGCCGAACCATGGGGACCCTTTGCATGAGCTTCTAGAAGACCTTGATGAGCTTCCTACGGTCCAGTCCCTTGTTGGTAGGTCAACCAACAAGGGCCCACCACCCATCCCAACAGGAGGAGGATGGAGATCAGGATGGTTTCTAGCTGGATTGCTTTGGGCATGGGGAAGCCAGTTCTGCTGGACCCCCTCATGGCTACTTGGGCTTTCTCTGCTCTTGCAGGGGAGAGTGCGGCCAGCCTGGGGAACAGCAGCGCTGAGCAGGTGCTCTCCCAGCTCAGCAAGATGGAGATCTCCCTCACCCTCACCAGCAAGCTGGTCCCAGTGGCCAGCAGCGAGGAGAGTGACACAAAAAGCTTGATGTTGAGGTGAGGGTGGACTTTGGTGGACTTCAGGGGAGCTTCCTGGGGGCTGGGGTAGCAGTTGGGATGGTCCTGGGGGGCAACAAACTCTTGGAAGGCTGCTCTGGTGGAGAAGGGTGATGGTCTGGAGTGGATGCCTGACCCCTCTCTCTGGTCTGTAGCACCAAGCAGATGCTGGTGGACATCATCCAGTCCCAGCCAGGAGACTCCCTTCCAGAGATCTTGTGGACACAGGCCTCAGAGCATGAGGTGGGACACATGAGGCTGCTTCTGGGGATAAGCTGTTTTTAGCTGCTTGGGCAAACAGCAAACAAGTCTTCAGCAAAACCCTGACCTACTCCTCTGGAAGGCTTAGCTGCTGCTCTTCTGCTCCAGCAGTGGCTGGGCTCTGTTTCTTCCAGAGAAAGCATGTTTTTTGGGTCAGGAGAGACTAATGTAAAAACGTGTGTGTGTGTGTGTGAGGGGGAGGTTGATGGCTCTGTCTCCTCATGTGCCAGGCTCAAGTGCAGAATAAGCCCCAGAGATGCTGGGAGGGCTGGAGCCCCTCTGCTGGGAGGACAGGCTGAGAGAGCTGGGGGGGTTCAGCTCAGAGAAGAGAGGGCTCTGGAGAGACCTTGGAGCCCCTTCCAGTCTCCCAAGGGGCTCCAGGAAAGCTGGGGATGCACACACACACCCACACACACCCCACTTGATGAGGGAGGGGAGTGATGGGATGAGGGGAAAGGGTTTGAAGCTGAAAGAGGGGAGATGGAGCTGGGATGTGGGGAAGAACTTTGGTGTGAGGATGGTGAGAGCCTGGCCCAGGTTGCCCTGAGATGTTGTGGCTGCCCCATCCCTGGGCAGGGTTCAAGACCACGTTGGAGGGGGCTTGGAGCCACCTGGGCTGGTGGGAGGTGTCTCTGCCCAGGGCAGGGGGGACAGTATGAGATGATCTTCAGTGTCCCTTCCAACCCCAACCATTCCATGATTCTCATCCCTAGGAAGCCTCCCATGACCACCTCATGCATAGACGAGCACTGCAGGATGCCAAGACCCCTACTAAGCTGAAACGCAACCGCTCGCTGGCTGCAAACAGCCAACTCTCCATGGAGGAGAAGAAGCGGAAGATCATCCGCAACCTGCTGCGCTTGGAGAGCCTGGGGCTGGTGGACTCTGCCTCTCAGTACCAGGAACTCATCAATGAGCTGGCCAAGGTGGGCTGGGGGACACTGAGATGGGACATCACCTCTCTAAACCACCTCTGGCTCTTTGCTAAAACTCAAAATGAGTTTATATTGTCTTTCTCTTATGGTTCGTTTCCTCCAGGACATCCGCAACCAGAGGCAGCACCGGCAGCACCGCAAAGGCGAGCTCCTGAAGCTGAGACAGACCCTGGAGGGCCTTGACACCAAGACCTTGTTTTATGAGGAGCAAATTGATTATTACAACCAGTACATCAAGACCTGCCTCAACAACCTGGCAGCCAACAAGTACGATTCCTTACAAAAAACTAGCAATTTCTTTTTTTTTTTCTTTCAAAATGTGTCTCTCTTTCATTGCCAGCTGGATGTGGTGAGTCGTAAAGGTGTTGGGGGTCTGAGGGCTTGCATGTGGCTGGAGAACCAGCTTCTGAGCATACGGTCCCTCCTCTTCCAGGCTCAGCGGGAAGAACAAGAAGCTGCAGGTGCTGCACTACACGGCAGCCCAGCTGCACGAGAAGGGAGTGCTGCTGGAGATCGAGGACTTGCCACTCAGCCAGTAGGTACCTCCTGGTCCATGGGGTGAGGTATTGCAGAGCAAAGCTTAGGCAGGTAGAGGAAAACAGCCCAGCACGAAGGGTACACGTGGGGCCACCATTGTCCCCCCAAGGATGGGGTGAGTAGTTGTGGGTGTAAGGGCCCCAGAGATGCTGGGAGGGCTGGAGCCCCTCTGAGAGAGTTGGAGGGGTTCAGCCTGGAGGAGTCTCCAAGATATCACAGAGATCTTGGAGTCCTTTCCAGTCTCTCAAGGGGCTCCAGGAAAGCTGGGGGAGACTCTGGATGAGGGAGGGGAGCCATGGGACAAGAGGGAAGGTTTTGACACTGGAAGAGGGGAGATTGAGCTGAGATGTGGAGAACTTCTTTGGTGTGAGGGTGGAGAAAGCCTGGCCCAGGTTGCCATGAGCAGCTGAGGCTGCACCATCCCTGGATGGGGCTTGGAGCCACCTGGTGTGATGGGAGGTGTCCCTGCCCAGGGCAGGGGGTGGGGACTGGGTCCTCTCCAACCTGAATCATTTTGCAATTACTAAGAGCACACCAGAGGGTTGGGATTTTGAGGGGGAGATTTTGGGGCTGTGGGTCTGGACCCCCTCAAGGGGGTCACACTGGGAGGGTGACCCACTCTTTGGTGGTGTTCAAATCCCTTTTGGTAGCCACCACCTTCTTCCCTTCAGGTTCAGGAATGTGATTTTTGACATCATCCCCTGTGAGGAGTTGGGCAGGTTCCAGGTGAAAGCTAAGTTCATGGGGATCGACATGGAGCAGTTCCAGCTGCACTACCAGGTGGGGAGCCCATCCTGGGGGTGCTGGGGGTTTGTAGTGGGGTGTGGATAGCCAGGGGGTACTGGGGATGGGTGGTGTCTCCCCACCCCTGGCTGGCTTGGGGGGACACTAGGAGCTCATTGGGCCCCTGCCCCTGCATTGGCCCCAACCTCAACCAGCGTCTCCCTGATGCAAACCCATCTCCATGCTGGCATGGGGGATGCTGTAACTGAGAGCTAATGGTGGGACAGCCCCCCCCCCCAGTCTGGTGACGGTCACCTCACCCACAGGACCTGCTGCAGCTTCAGTATGAGGGTGTAGCTGTCATGAAGATGTTCGATAAGGCCAAAGTCAACGTCAACCTGCTAATTTTCCTCCTCAACAAGAAGTTCTTCAAGAAGTAACGGGGTTGGGGGTTGGGAGTGGGGAGGGCTATGGGGGGATGGTACAACTCTGCCAAAACAATCTTGGGGTCAGTGGTCCTGAGACCACGTGTCCCTGTGGCACAGAAAGATGCTGCTTGTAGTGAAGCTCTTCTGCCCAGATCCCATGTCCTTTGCAGCCACTGGCACCCGGCTGGGGAGGGCAGGAATGGGTGGTGGCTAGTGGCCAGCTGGGAGCCCTCCCAGCACCGCTGTGGCTTGCGCAGGCGTGAGCCAGTGCCGACCCTCCCTGCAGCTGCCCCAGCTTTTCTAGCACATGCAGCTTCTAAAAACCTAATTTTTTGGGTGGGTATTTTGGCTGTTTCTTTCCTACGTCGTGAACAGCTGCCTGCTGCTGACGGGCACTGCGCGTTTCTGGACACTGCACATGTTTTTAGTGATGAAATCTATATTTTAATATATATTTTTTTTCCTTCCTCCTGCTAAAGCTGGGGAAGATGATGTCAGAATTAGATGTCAGATGATTGTCATAATGATGTCAGAATTGGGCTTTAGATGGGGGTAGGAGAAAGGGAGAATGCAGAGGCAGTGGCTGCTTGGCACCCAAGGGCTCGGCTCTCACCAGCCAAGACGCAAAAGGACAACTTGATGTTTAAAAAGTGAGTTTCCCTGCCTGCTCTCCAGCCAGGCTGGAGGGACAGAGGGAGGATGGCCCAGAGGCACTGCTGTCCTGGAGGGACTGGAGCAGGGACCTCTCCTCTGGACCACGCTGACACCTGGCAACTGGGCTGGAGGCCCCTCTCTGAGCTGGGGTGGTACCTGCTCCCTCCCCTTCTTAATCTGTTCTGGTGTTTAATTGGTCTTATAAAATGTGGCTCCAGGACTGCGTTTCACCTGGGGCTGTTTATGAAGCACTTTGTCTTCCCTCTAAGCTCCTTCCATGGGAGAGACAAGGGGTTGGTGATGGTCCCGAGCCTCCTCCCTGCCCTGTCTCCTCCAGCCACAGGAACTTCTATTTCTTGGGGGTGGGAAAGGGACAGGATGGGACCTGAGTGGGGGAAACTCTATGGCTGCTTCAGACATGATGCACCTCAATGGTACCCTGATATATTGCTGTCTGTCTTATCTTTTGGGAAAGTGATGCTTATCCGTGAGGTTTTTATGTGGGTTTTTTTTGTCCTTCTGTCACTTTGAAGCTGCAACCAGTGCTTCTCCCTCTACCACCTGCCCCCTGGCTCTGCGGCCTTTGCTCATTTGCTCTCAATAAACACTTGAAAGAAAATACAGGATGGCTCTGGTGGGGTTGCTTCTCCTTAAAACAGCTTTATTTCTCTCCTCCTGCAACCCTCCTGACCCCCCCCATTTGCTTCCTGGGTGCTTTCTGGTTCTTGGCCTCTCTTCTAGCACCCCCTTGGGATCCATCCTTCCTTCCTTCCCCTGGGGAATCATCCTGTCAGGAGCGGAGTGCAGCGCTGAGTCAGGTGCTGAGCCATCACCTCGACTCTAGGCCACTTTCAGATGCTTAATTCTTAAATAAATCCTGTGGCTGCTTCTCCTGGAGGCTGTGATTGTATCGCTGAAGGAAGGAGTCGGGATCAAGCTGCAGCACTGTGCCACTGGGGGACTTAACCCCTTGGGTGCTGCACCCTCAGCAGGGCCATGAGCCCTGGGAGCTGCTGGTGTGTTTTACCCATTACCACCTGTTTTTCCCCCGACTTCTGTTTACAATATCTAATTTTTTTTCTTCTTTGCTTTAGAAGGAAGAACTGCCTCCTCTCGAGCTGGGGCTCGGGGTGTGGGGGGTGGATTATTTGCCACGAGCCTTTGGCAACCTTAAACCATTTATTTGTGATGTTTAGGGAGCGGAGGGGAAGCCTGAATGATAATTAATAATAATCATCCCTGCTTTTGGTTAAGCACACACCTTGCATCAGGTTGGAGGGGACTCTGTGTTGCTGTGGAAAAGGGGTGTTTTTTCAGCTCTTGGTGGCCACTAGTGACTTGAAAACTGGGTGCTGGCTCTCACCTCCTGCCCGCGGGTTTTGAAGAGGAGATTGGAGGGGGAAATTGAGCCCTGGAACCGCCGGAAGATTGTGTGGGACCGAGCGCTTCCCCCACGGCAGCTCCACCAGACAGCATTGGGAGCTGGGGAGAAGCAGAGAGAGAGGCTGGGGGAAGCAGAGGAACCCACTGTGGGTGCTGTGGGCACCGGGGAGCCCCGATTCTGTAAAGGACTTGGGGTGGGGGAGGCTGGCCATGGGCCAGTACCGTGTGCTGGCAGCCCAGCAAGCTTCCCCCCTCCTTCCCCCCACCAGGGCTGCACCCCCGCAGAGCCGGGTGTGGGGGTGGAATTTTGCTCCTTTATGGGCAGATTCCCCCCAGTGCTGCCACCAATGTCATGACAGAGCTGCTGGAGTAGGGACAGAGGAGGCCCTGAAGATACTGGGAGGACTGGAGCCCCTCTGCTGGGAGGACAGGCTGAGAGCGGGAGGGGGCACCCTGGAGAAGAGAGGGCTCCGGGGAGACCTTGGAGCCCCTTCCACTCCCTCAAGGGGCTCCAGGAGAGATGGGGGGGGGACTCTTGATGAGGGAGGGGAGCAATGGGATGAGGGGGAAGGCTTTGAAGCTGAAAGAGGGGAGATGGAGCTGAGATGTGGGGAAAAACTTCTTTGGTGTGAGGGTGGTGAGAGCCTGGCCCAGGTTGCCCCAAGAGGCTGTGGCTGCCCCATCCCTGGAGGGGTTCAAGGCCAGGTTGGAGGGGGCTTGGAGCCACCTGGGCTGGTGGGAGGTGTCTGCCCAGGGAGATTTGGGTTAGGATTTGGGTAGGGTTAGGGTTCAGGGTTTGTTTAGGTGGTATGTCTTTGGCGTGTTAGGATTATGATTAGGGTTAGGGTTTAGTGTTAGGGTTAATGTTAGCATTAGGGTTAGGACGGGGTTTGGGGTAGGTTTAGGGTTAGCATAGGGTTAGGGTTTGGTGTTTGGTTTAGGGGCTTTGGGTTAGAGGGGATAAGCTTACGGTCTGGGGTTTACTTTTAGGGGCTTTAGTTTAGGGGTGTTACATTTAGGGTCACAGGATTAGGGTAAATATTAAGGGGGTTGTGTTAGGGTTAAGGTATTTTTTGCTTAGGGGTTAGTGTGGTAAGCGTTAGTGTAAGGGTTTGGGTTAGTGTTAGTGTTAGAGATTTGGGGTTTTAGGGGTTAGGAAGGGTTAGGGTTAGTTCTATAGTTAGGGGGTTAGGGTCAGGATTAGGGCTAGGTTTTGGGGTTGGTTTAGGTGGTTTGTGTTTGGCGTGTTAGGATTATGGTTAATGTTAGGGCTTAAGGTTAGACTTAGGGGGTTTGGGATAAGGTTAGAGTTAGTGTTAGGATTAGGGTTTGGGGTTGGTTTAGGTCGTTTGTGTTAGGTGTCAGCATCTTGGCTGGGGGTGACACGCTCATTCCTTCCCTCCCTTTTTCAATGGAAAATGCCATCCAAGCACACAAACATATTTATTTATTAAAAAAAAACCCTAACAGAACAAACCAAACGCAAAAATCATGAGGCAGAGGCACAGATTGCATCTCACTTGTACAATGTCCTTGTCCAGCTCTTACCTAGAGGAGTTTGTCTGGTGGGTTCTCCAGGAATGTCCCTAAGCGGGACCGCAACCAAGATGTACACCATATCCACAAAACCTAAAGAACCTTTGGGGTGGAAACTAGGACAGAGCAACACAAATCAAAGGTCAAAGACACTTCCCTGTATACCTCTATTACTAACACTGCTTTGGATAAGGAGAGACCAATCCAGGCTTCCTCACTTCAAAGTTCACATCTCTGCTGCTGGGCTACCTTGAGTTAAACAGAAATGGCCCCAATACTGAGCCCTAAGGAACCACTTGTGACCAGCCATCAGCTGGATTGAACTCCATTGAGCACCACTCTTTGGGATCGTCCTTCCAGCCAGTGCTGGATCCAGCAGATCGTATGCTCATCCAGGCCATGAGCAGCCAGTTTTTCCATCAGAATTTGGTGTGGGACAGTGTCAAATGCTTTTGGAAGGTCCAGATATATTATATCCACTGTCTTCCCCTCATCCAACAATGGGATCTTCTTGTCATAGAAAGATATCAGGTTCTTCAGGCAGGACCTGCCTTTCATACACCCCTGCTGACACCCCCTGATGCCCTGGTTGTGCATTACATGGCTTGTGATGACACTCAAGATGATGTGCTCCATGACCTTCCCTGGTATTGAGGTCAGACTGACAGG
>VZTM01003953.1:9384-26473 GCA_013400555.1 Jacana jacana | reverse complement strand
ACTAGGAATAAAAATGTCTAGCTATCTGACAGCTTTTGTCCTCTGAGTTGCCTAATGTAGGCTGCCTTTTACCTCGTGTGATCAATATCTTTGAGTGAAAGAGATACATCCACAGTACATTTTGTAGAGATGCACTGTGGAGGATCTTCATCCTTCACAAGGTTGTACAACCGATTTCTACACATCTGTGACACCCCACATTACGTCGGTATCTGCGTTACTGTAGAGTATGACAGTGTATCACACAACTGCATCTCTTAAATCCTCTCTAATGCAATTGAGGGAGACAATTCCAGGTTTGCCTGCATCATTGAGCCATACACAGCAAGCATTAGTCTTTCTTCTCCTCTAACTGCATTTCCAATACTCTGTCTGGAAGGGATAAATGGAGCTCTCTCCTTAGCTGGAAATAAAGCAAGATGTGCACAGAAACAGAAGTATGGCCTCTTCCAGTAGCTGCGTTTTGTGTTTATGTTAATTTGTATTAATTTTAGAAACGATTTCCTATTAAAATGCTTTATATGTAATAGAGAGAGATCCCAATCTACAGGAAGCAGAACCACCTTTCTGTTATTCTGCACAGTAAACTTCCCCATGGGTTTTATTCTCAACAATATAAAATCCTTGAATTAAAACACAGTGAGAACTGTAAATTTCAATTAATGCTGTAACTTGGCCTGGCTTACCAGGCAGCAAGGCCTGCACATCCTTAATGGTCTCTTAGAAAGCTATTTAGAAACCTTGACCAAATTCTATATTTTTGAGAGAACCAAAAATCAAAGTGCTTCTGATAGTCTGAGGCTTCGATAGCTTGAGCGCTTCAATAGTTCAAGGCTTCTCACATTATCTTTGCCCAGACTCCACTGTGTGCTTAAAGTTTAGTTCACCTTGGATACAAACACAAGATAGATAAAGTCACAGCACCCCCCTTCTTTTACAGTGACAGGTCTTGCCTTCTGCCAGCTCACATCCTCCTACCCCCACTCTCCATGGCACTTTTTATAGCAAGGTCAGTCACTTCACTCTCTCCATCCCCCTTTCCCCTCATGACCCAGTACTCCTATGTCAATGGACTTCACTTGTTTGCTCATTGGTTCTGTAGCTTAAAACTTTGCTTGTGGGCCACAAAGACAGGTCACATATCATATCAGCACCAGCAGATGTGCCTAAGTTCATACTATGTTGAAGCCAGAGACTGACTGAAGAAGCAGACCAGGTACATTTCTAAAAATGAAACAAACAAACAAACAAACAAGTACTGTGTCTTCTTCTAGAAGCTATCCACAGCCTAACTTAATCTGCTACAGACAGATCCCAATATTCCATTATGTTGAAATCAGTCCCTCATCTCCTGTCAGTTTTAAATTGGTGCAATTCTAATTCACACTATCCATTTCCATTAATGTATATTTCTGCACCTTTCACTCCCTTGCTCTCCTTCTCCTATCCAACCTCAGTTGCACTAGCTTTGTCCAGAAGATAATGTCATTCCCTGTTCTCAAAACTTTGCCTTATTTCTGTTACCACTTGATTCATCAGTGTAGATCAGCTAGTTGGGCTTTTCCCCAAACCAGCTCTGGAATATCGGCCACACCTAGGAGCCTTAAGGAGTCTTTTTCCTCATCTCACTTCTCAAGGAGGCAAATCTGTTTGCCACGAGGGAGTATGCAAATGTCAATAAAGCATTAATCCTCACTAAGGACAGTGAAGTTTTAAGACCTACATTTGAGAGGCCTTTTAACGCTGTCGAGTGGAGACAGCATTCAGTGAGCATAGTATGTACTTTACCTGAATATCCTTCTGCCTTGGAGCCTGCTTGTTCTCGCTCTAGCAAGAACGACAGCAATGAACAGTATAACTACAAGGAGCTACAAAGCCTTCTCAAAGGAATGTAATTTTACCACAAGCAATTGCTATAAAGGGACAATCCTTTAAAAGAGCAATCACTGTGTAAAAGTCCTTCTCATTTATCTGTACCCAGCAAGTAAACAACACTCTGCTTCAGTTTTCTCTGTAACATTCTATCCACCCACACAGTAAAAGAAATTACATCACACAAAAAAGAATTCATAGGAATTAGACAGCAGCAGGTAAATCACTGTAGGTAGGTGTATGTAAATCCTTTTGTTCCAGTTATGTACATGGATACATACGATAGGTTTCTTATTTTATACTTAATTATGTAGAAGAAGATGGACTGCATTACCAAGCAAACACATCACATTTAAAACACACACAGAGGTTATTTTTAACCACAAAGTGTCTCTGAAATTCCATTGTTTTCTTGAATATTATTGTAGCAGGAAATAAGTTTGGCATTTTTGGCAAAAGTTCATTATCTCAAAGCCGCATCCCAGAAAAAGACCAGCATCCCTGAAATTGAGCCAAGATGATTCTTTCTAAAAGTATGCAAAAAATATTTCAGCATAAGCTCTTATTTATTATGATTCTTCTCATGGAAACTTAAAACTAGATGGGAATATATTCCATTATTCCAATTCATTGTGTAGAGCATAATTATTCAGTAGTTGACATGAAAATACATGTTGAGCTAGAACTAAGGGAGTTTGGGTTACGGTCAGTTAGATCCTATGTATCCTAAACTCCTTCTGTCCTGAATTCTAGTTGTGTTTCCATGACATTCCTGTCCCAAGGTTCTTAGTTCCTTCTCCCTATCCCTGTATCATGTCTATATTCCTGAATTGCCCCATGACTTAGTGCCCACTGTGGTATCCATGGATGTCCCAGGGTACTCTAACTTTCTCATGTACCTTACACAACCCTTGCTACAACCCTCCTCAGTCTGAGATTCACTCTGTGGTCTCTCTCCCCAGCCTTGTACTGCTGCCACCTCCTCATCCCTGCTACCTAGCCTTTTTTGCCTTGCTTTGCAAACAGGCTGTGTCTGTGCCAGAGGTACACTTGTGTCCGTTCACTAGCTAGTACAGACAGGCTCATGGATCAGGCAGTGACTGGCCCAGGGCTGCTCACTGCACCAGCTGGGAAGCTACTACACTCCTGTGTTTGGTAGTGGTGCTCAAACAAGATCAAATTCCAGGGACAAAATTGTTTGAGCTAATTGCATCTACAATGTATGTGTGAGATGAACTCCAGTTCTCTCCGAGTCTCCCCGTTTGATGAGTGTTTGGTTGAATCCAAATGTCAGACAGAGTGGAAGGTAACAGCTAAGCTTTATGGATAAGCAAGGTCCTAGAATTGTTTACTTCAACGCGATGTCAATGTAATAGCAAATGTGTTACCATCAAGGTCTCTTCTCTACCCAGCTGCTGATTTTCAGAAAACATATAGGAATTCAATATTTGATACTGCTTTCTCTCACTAAACTTGGATTTAAATTGGCTCCAAAAATTACTGAAGAGAATGATCCTCCTGTAAACAGGGAGACCTCATCGCTCTCTACAACTGCTTGAAAGGGCATTGTAGGGAGGTTGGTGCTGGTCTCTTCTCACGGGCAATGAGCGACAGGACAAGAGGGAATGGCTGCAAGCTGCAGCAGGGTAGGGTTAGGCTGGACATTAGGAAAAAGTTTTTCACAGAGAGAGTGGTCAGTCAGTGGAATGGGCTGCCCAGGGAGGTGGTGGAGTCCCCATCCCTGTCTGTGTTTAAGAGTAGATTAGATGTGGTGTTGAGGGATCTGGTGTAGGGGAGAACTTGTAGAGTAGGGCTGATGGTTGGACTTGATGATCCCAGGGGTCTCTTCCAACCTAAATGATTCTCTGATTCTATGATCCTTTTTCTCTCCCGCTTCTTCACATGCACAAATATGCCACGATTACAGCCTATGGAAACCAGACTAAAAATATTAAATATTTCTAGTGTACTGCAATGGAGTCTGTGAATCACCACTTGAATCAATCACCTTGAAATTCAGGTCACTTCTAGTTAGATCATTTAAACAAGGATTCAGGAGCTACTTTTTGTGACATTTGGAAATATTGGTCCAAGAAGTCCTGGAATTTGAAAGTTGAGATGTTGGGGAACTGACCATTTACACTAATGATTTGTATTATGCTGTTATTAGGAAAAAGTCTACAAATATAATTGCTGCCATTTTCTGAGTAGCTGTGTTTCAGAAATATTGTAGGAACACAAAGCATTTGCACTGCTCTTATGAGTCTTAGAATTCTACCAAAATTTCTATAATCTAAACCAGTTCTTCCTCCTTTTAGCACCTGGAAAAACATCTACAAATACAGTTTCTGACATAAATTTTCACCACAGAGTCCAAAATATGAATGTAGTCTAACTAATTGAAGACCCTTTGCTTTTTCCCATGAAAAGAGACAATAACGGGTACCCAATTGACAAAGGAACTATTCATGCATGAAACAAGTTTCAATATTTCTACTAATGCAAGTGAATGAACATCTTAATGAGGACGTTAAATTCACCAGAGGACTGTAATTCCCTCAACTTAGGCATTACATTCTTCTTACTCCTACTGTATGAATAGTGCTTGAACTCTTATGACACTTGAGAAACTTGAACATGCAGAACATTTCTTGATAATGTGGCAGTCCAATCCAATTGCTTAACTAATTCTCTTCCTTTTTCTCTAAAACTTATAGTTGGGTTTTTAATATATATATACACACACATAGTTTGAATGGAAAATATCAATAAAAACATTAATTATTGAAGAGAACATTTTTATTTTGTGGTTCACTCTAGGTTTATGTTGCACATTTCATTTTGGAAACCATAGTTATGCCCAGTCCACATGAAGCTTCGGGGTTAGTAATAGGGTTGCATGAACAACAGTGCAATATTGATGATGTAGCTCATAACACCATATGGTACTCTAGGGTGGCCTTAGTACAGTGACCTTTTTTCCTATATGTTAGCTAGAGCAAGGACTGGTTGATGAAGCTAAGTTGGACTCTTTATACAGTGGAATAACTTGGCAGCAGGTGGATGGGCAGCAGCCACTTCCAAGCAGCATGAT
The DNA here is from genome assembly GCA_013400555.1 of Jacana jacana. Lineage (NCBI taxonomy): Eukaryota > Metazoa > Chordata > Aves > Charadriiformes > Jacanidae > Jacana > Jacana jacana. Next base: position 21,507 of record VZTM01003953.1, on the reverse strand, counting down.
TAAGATTTCCTGGCAACACAAGCAATAACCGGCGAAAGAGACAGAAGGGGCCATCTATCTGCACATGCCGAGACTGGGTCATAAAGTTCACTGCTTTGGCAACAGGCCAAATGGGAATTACAATTCTTGCAAAAAAATATTTTAACATCTATGTTTCAAGTTAAAAAAAATACTCCTTTCCCGCTTTGTAGCCTTTTTTTTTTCTAGAAAAAATGTACTGTTTTTTTAAGCATTACTACAATGACATCTTCCTTGATTGTCCCTTTTCATTTAAAAAAAAAATGTTACAATTGCTAATATTCCTGGGAAACATTAACTGCCGAGGATTGCACAACCGTAAACAGACCCAGCTGGTGCTGAAATGTTTCTAATACAACATGGTTGTGGAAAGAGGAACTGTTGCCTAAAAATATTCACAAACATTCTCCTGCCCTCTCTGATTTGCTTCCCCAGTCCAGTATAATCTATTTGAACCTTCTACCAACAATACTGTTTATGCCTGGGCTCCTACTTGGCCTCCAGACGCTGTGGTGTTGCTCCAAGTGCAACAAATAGTTCTCAGGCAAATAACAGAAAGGATATGACAAAAAAAATCTAGAAATACTGAATATGAATGGAGAAGGTGTTTAAACACATACTGCTCTCTATTCCAGTAGTAATAGCATTATTAGAGATGACAAAACAGTGGAAAAACACTTTTCACATTCATCCCAGGCATATTAATTTATTGCTTTTTCTAAAAATTCCTCTCAAATCCTAGAGACTACAGTGAGGAGATTTTAATGTCATTTATGTTACTAGAAGTTTGGGGTAATCCCAGAAGTTTCTGTGAAGCATTCTCCACTGATTCTTGTGTAGAAGAAAACAGAATTTATCCTTTGCTTTTCTGTGAATGACTGCAGTTATTTTATTTCTAATTCCTGGCTGTATTACAATTTTAAAGACCCTTTCCCCCTTTGATTTGAGCAAAAGAAAGAGAAGTAAGAACCCCCCCAAATCATTACAATAACAGCTCATAAAAGATTGTACTTTTTTTTTTTCTGGCTAATGTTAATAGTATTTACATTGGAATGGTCCAGGGCAATCTCCTTGAAAACACAATTCTTTTCTGCACCAGCAGCAACCTACTAGCCAGGTAAAATAAAAATTTTGTACCTGAGAGCTTTTTGGGTACTTGCTGAACTTAAAACGTCAATTTCCTTCAGACTCTCTGTGCCTATTTCAGCAAACAAACATTGGAAAAAATACCAAACTAAGAGAGAAAAGGTTTAATTACAAATAATCAAATTCCTACTCTAATTGTTTTCCTATTATTATTTCTGGTTTAAACAATCTACTTACGAGACAAATCCTTCTAATAATGGAATCCTGGTGTATTTTTGAGAGATCTCTTTGCCTTTTTCCCTCTTGGTTCCCCAACACCGCCCACTTCTCCTTCATCCCACACAAGCACCCACTTAGTTAATTGTGTGTGATCACTAACCACAGAAACATGAAGGCCTGAGTGTCCCTAATCAGACACTGTGCACAGAAACAAAATCTCTATCCTTCAAGGACAGGGCAATTTCTGTCAGGCATTTTAAAGCCAAGGCAGGTCATCGAAGTTATTATTAGATCTAATTAGCACTCCCACAAGCTGTTGAATTCTTTACCTGCTGCCAAAGGGCACTCAATATGGTGCAGAATTTGCTAACATCTTTGAAAGAATCAGAGAAATAGCTCCTCTTGAGAAACAAGTCTACTACATGTGAATAGGCTTTTGGTAAAATTTTGTCTGATCCATGTAAGAAATGATCTATAGAAGCAGAGATACAATGAAACTGTTCCAAAACAAAAGGATACTACACATGTCTAAAGAGAATCTTAATGAGAAAAGAAAGACAGTCTGGCTTTACTTACTATATTACAATTAGAGAGATCTGAACTGAATCCCAGAGCTCCAAATAAAATACCAATCCTAACTGTGTCAATGGCTAAGACTGATGAAAGCCCAGTAAGCCATCATTTTTGTATGTTAGGCACATTTTTAACAAAGTGCCATAACAAGGAAGCCTGGTAATAGCTCTCATTAGTAAAAAGCACTGCTATAGAGCAGTAGAAGGATTTATTTGAAAGGGGAGAGAAAGAAAATGTGTTAAAATCAGCTCTTTTGGCTCTCCAAGGTAATCCACAGTATGGCCTTTAGTCTGAGATAAATTTTCTACCAAAAAAATAAGCAAAATTGTAACAGGAGTCAAAAAAATAACATATTATAAAAAGTAAGAGTAGTAAAATAATCATTGTAGAACCTAATACATAGGAATCTAGCACCTAAAGGACTCACTTCCCAAAACAAGCCACTATTCTCTATGGCAGGAAGATGGAAACAATGAAAAGATGTAAATATACAGACAAGATGTGTCTCCCACTACCATTCCTTGCGAAAATGAAAAGCTGAGAGCAAGAAGCAGAATAAACACTGCTGTTCTCAAAAGTTCAAGGCCCAGCCCAGTGCTGATGGAGAAGCAGCAGCTCTTTGTCAGCCACAGGTGCAATCCACTAGCTGGAAGCTAACAACAGCTAGTGTTCAGACTGGGGCTCGTCTGTGGTGCTCGGTGCTACACCGGAGTTTGTGTCTGTCACTAACAGCCTGCAACTTCACCACAAGCTCCATTTCGCTACGCAGTCTCACGGTGTATGCATTTTCATACCACCAAATGCCAAATCACAGAGCTGGGAGTAAGGACCATAAGATATACCTCAGTCCTTTCAGTGTGATGCAACACATCCCATTTTGTGGCTGCAATGGTCAGCCAGCCCATTTTGACTTTATGCCATCCTTAAAGTACCAGTCAAAATTTTATACAACTCCACAACTCTGTAACATCAGAAATATTAATGGTCACAATTTTAGAGTGATTAGCATTACTACCTCAGTTTTAAATAGACATCAAAACCCTCCAAGATTCTAGTTACTATTTCACAGTATTCAGTGACTGGAATCCATATCTTTAGCCTCCTGGTCCCATTCTTAGAGGGTTTTTTTTGTGTTATATTGCAGATAGAAATGTATTCCCTCTAAAACTAATATACAAATAGCAGCAAAATTCTGGCTTTCCATCCCTCAGTAATAGTACCATTAGGTAGATGAATCAAGGTCACTGCTTTTTTGTTTGTGATATTCACTTTCTGAAAAGGAAGTGCCACAAACTGAGATGTGACACCAGCTGCCAAGGAAGACTGTCATTTTCTGTAATTTGCAACAATACACATTTGTAGCATTTTCGTCATTGAGACATTTGATTTTCTGACACAAAGGCACAGCTACAAGGTGTATTTCTGGAAACACAAAAACCACATGGTCCATTTCCTTTAGGATCATGCCACCACCTGAAGGGTGAAATAATTGCCTGGAATGGCATTGAGTTGTGTCATTCTGCTAAACTAATTGGAATAATGGAAATTCTGGAACTAATTCCCTAGACATCTAACTAAAATCAAGCCTTTTAAACACTGTGATAGAAATTAATGTCAAATGTATCAGGAATACTTGCCTTTATGGACGCAATAAGACAAACCTCTTTACAGGAACAAGCATTGCTGACTTACAATAAATCCTCAGAAAGGAAAAGAACAAAATCTTTTAACTGTTTGTGATGATTCTAACACAGTTAGAAAATTGACAAGTGATTAATAACATTACCAAGTCAAGGTTACCAAGCACTGAAAGTAAAATAGGTCCCTGGGATGCCTTGGATGTGCCTTTAAAGGTTCAATTTACCAAATAAATAGGATCTGGACTGATTCAAAGGATGAGGACGGTGCTTATTTTTGGAGACATTATATATTTTCTTAGTGATATAGTTTAGTGATGGTTTTCATCAGTGTTAGGCTGATGGTTGGACTGCATGATCTGAAAAATGCCTCCCAACCCAGGCAATTCTATGATTCTCTGTGGTTTCCAGCTTGTGTTTCAACAAAAAAAATGTGCAAAATTAAAGAACTGAAAACAAAAATACATACAAAACCTCTCATTTTGTTAACATGACATGAGAAATCATCATTCTGGTATCTCAAGACTGGAAGGCAGTCAACTGAACAACTTTGAAATTAAGTAACAATGTGTATAATTCATATTTAGAAGCAAACAAAACTCAGCTAAGTTGAGCATAAGCACTTGTGTTTCACTCATGATTTCACTTATGAAGGATTATCTACATTATCTCTAAATCAGTTTCACTAAATGAAGAGAGCCATATGTTGCTGTTAACATCTTTGAACTTTTTCCATACTTCTTAGCATATATCAATTCAAACATTTAAAGTATTACATATACTTTAGAACAACAACTGTTAGCTCAGGGGAGGAATCTGACCCTATAAGAAACTGCTTTGGCATACTCTGATGACATTTCCAGTCAGGCATCTCTTGGTGAACTTAGAGAGTCAACACAGTAAAGAAGGTAAGAAAATCCAGCGGATTATTAAGTACCTAGAGAACAAATACCTACAGAATTTCTGACTTTGCATTTCACATGAAATGTCTCATGTTGAGCTATCTAACCATCTTGTCTTCTTCATCATCTATGGAAAATTGAGGAAAACGATGCTGAAGTAGCTAGGTTTTAAAAGAATGCTTTAAAATGTCTGTCTTTACCAAAACTATTCTGTATCTGAAGAAAATAGTCCATAGTGGTATTAGCAAAGTTTTCTATCAGAAAAAAACACTTTTTCTTTTTACATGTCCTTTGACACCTGCTGTAATCTACCATGCCTCCCTCACTTAGATACGCACCAATATACAAAGCAATTGCACTGATTACTGACTCAACATGGACCCTAAGCAGGACCCTAAAGGGCAAGAATTGTTTGTAGTCTCTACTATTACTAAACCCAAACATTCCAAAACATTAGCTTTTCAAAACAAAAATGATGGCGTGCTCTGTTCACTGTAAGTTTACTTATTAGGAGTCATTCAAAACTAAATGCTTGATAAAATAGGACAAACTTTTCTTAAAAAGGTATTTTTTTTATAGTAAGAAGAATGTTCAAGATCAGCAGATAAAACGTTATATAAAAGCCTAAATGCATGACTCTTACAGGATCGCTCAGGTTCCCTTGATCTGCTCAAGCCCAATGACTCTTGGCAGTTTGCTCCATTCCGTAAAAATCACATGTAATCCAAACCCTGGTGACTTCCCCATTTCTATCAAGTCAAGTTTGTTCCTAGAAAGAAAATAATCCAATCACAGGAAGGAAACAAAAAGAGACTTGTTCAATGGGCTTAAAGTTGGACTTTATAGAAATAAAAGCATTTCTCACAGTCTCCAGTCCTGACCAGTAAGTCAGAAAAAAAAAAAAAGGCAATTGCAGAACATATTAGTACATGTGATTAGGCTCCTGGAATTAAGATATGCTCTCGACTTCCCAATCAAGTTCTTAAATAATGGAAATGGTGCAATGCTCTGAGAAGTTTCTTGCATTGTGAAGTAGTCGGATAAAATATGCATGCTCTTAAATAGAACTTCTCATAAAAATACTTCTCCTCTTATTGCAGTAAAGGCTGGCTGTCAGTGCTGCTTGTAATATGGTAGCAAAATGCAAGTGAAGGTACTAAACAGTGGCATGCCAAAGGAATCTGAAGCAATCAAACAGCTGTATATCCTTTTGGGGTTTTACTTTGTTTTATTCATTGCTGGGTATAAAAATATTTTGTATTAAATATATCACTTACGACTGAAAGTATCTCAAATGTGATAAGCACGAAAAATGCCATAACATCCAATTGATAAAAAGACATAGTTTTTTTCTGCTTTGGTTTTAGTTTTAGGTACACACTCCAATGCAGTACTGTGGCACATAACGAAAACAGAACAAGGAATTTCTTAGTTAATCCATGGAGTCATTCAGCTTCTACGAGAGTATGAATTTATATGCTGAAAGGATATGGTGAATAAGAAAGACAGCAGGAGCTCATTTTATGTAATCTGCTATTTCTTCTCCACAAGCAGCTATTCATCTTGTCACAGTGTCACAACTATGTCATTCACCAGATGCAGATTACATCTAAGTAAGAAGTACTACAGTGCAATAAGAGCAGATCTGCACTGTGAGACATTTGGTGTCAGGCACCAGAGACCCCACCACAGGCCTCTGTGGGAGGGGAGTAGTGGGAATTACCTTGGAGTGGTTGGAGACTAGTTCTGTGGATGAGTGCAGATCAGAAGCTGGAGCACATTAGGTACTCTCCTGGAGTCCAGGTTTTGGTGTGGATGAATCTGGTAGGAATCAGCTTTGTGTGACCCCAGATCACTCCACAATATGACACAAAGCATGGTAAAATCGGGAGATTTGCTTTAAAAGTGCACTCCTTGTGAGTTCACTCATCCTGGTGGCTGAACAAAAAGATTTGTGTAGCTGCATCTTACTTGTACTTCCATTTAAACAAAATGTTTTGGTTCTCCTTGCAGGACACAGGCAAACTTTTTGACCAGACATTCACTCTTATAATCTAATTAGCTTGAGAACAACACATTTTAGAGGGATCTGTATTTGCCAAATCTTTTCTTTGAATATGGTCCCTCCACTCTACAAGAACAAATATTTCCTAAAGCAATCCCACATTTTTCCTTAGTTGGCTTCTGTGCCATCACTACTGAATTGTAACAAGCATCCTAAAAGTCAACCTAGCCAATTATATTAAGAAGACTCTCAAGCTAAAGCATATTCTGTTTTGTGAAAACAGTCTTAGAAATTGGAAACAAGTTAGTTTCTTTCGTGGCTTCATTCACTGTAAAATTACCATTAATTTATTTCTAAAAACTCATCAATCTATTTCTAAATAGAATTCCCAGGTATCATTTCCATTAAGTGATTTTCAAAGAAGCTGATCTTATAGCATTAAAGAGGTTAACTATACAGGGCAAACAATCAGGACAACGCTTCTACCTTCAACAAAAAACCACTATTTTACTTGAAGTGTTTATTTTTGTGAATTCAGCACAACAGCGCCTAGCGTCTTTCCCCTACAATACATAGAGACTTAACAGAGGAAATAGTAGAGTGTCAGAATGGAATAAATACTGTAGGAATAAAAATTGGTCTTTATCTTTTTCCTGTATATAATCTGCATTGAGATTAGTGCTAGGAATGGAGCCTCATTAATTTGATAATATGGGCCTAAGTTCTCACTCTAGAAAAGTAAATGAATTCCTCATTAAAATTCAATGGCTGTAACTTGTGGGAACTTCACCTCGGTTTGGATTTCTGAAAGAAATGCTCAAATTCTCAGCTTGCTTTCAGTGCAATTTCCACTATGTCATACTTCCAGCATTCGGGAAAATTCTGAGGCAGATGATTCCAATATTTTCCCAGCTGGCTTTTACAAAAAATTTATATATATACTTACTGTATACCGTATTTATATAAATACTTATATCCATTGGACCTGACTCTTACGAATAGCTTGTGCCAAGCAGTGGCCAATTTGAGTCAATTTGGCCATAGTACACCATTTAATTAACACTTCTGTAAAGCATCAGAAGATTCCTTTATGGTTTCCAAAATTTTTGAAGACTGTTAAAATGACATAAAAAGGAATAGCAAAGAGGTACTGTCACACAGCATATAAAATTTTATGTTTAAGATGGATTCTTTTCAACAAAAAGGCTATTATTTTCTAAATTGTTAGAGAATATCTTTCTAATTACAAGGAATTAGCAAACAGGTCTTGGAGTAGAAATTGAAATAGTACAATTAAAACAGATAATAATTGTATTTCCACATATATCTTCATTGAAAAGCAACTTTAAAAGGTCTGGTTACTAAGGTGAATGGTGTAACAGCCAGGCTAAGCAGGACTTCAAGTTTTTAAAACATGCTACATCAAATCTATATAATTTTCTTCCTTTTTCAAATGTTGTTTACAATGCCTAAACAAATTTTACCCTCTGATGGCTGAAGCCTAAAACAAGTGGCAAGAAATTAGATACAACAGTTTACGATTTCTTTAGCACTGTGGGATTTTGTTAAGAAATTATCATTACCAGAAAAGCATTTTTTTCTAGGAACAATGCATACATTTTGTCTCTCCTTTTTTATTTCCCTCGATGGTATGTCTAGAAAAGTGTTTATACAGAATCGTCCCCACTTTCCCAAAGGTAATTTTTTTCTTCGAGGAAATTCCACACTACCTTAAAACCACAGCTGTCTCAGAATTGAATGGTTTTACATTGAATTAATCTCTTTCCCAGCTACTCTGTTCCCACAGTGTCCCTCCACCAGGCCCCCGTTGCACCTTGCACTGCAAAATCTTCCTGCCCTGAAGCACAAACCCAGCCAACCAAGTCTTGTGACCCAACCTTACTGAAGCACGCACTTCTCTTTCTAGGGAGGCTACATTTGACACTTCTGACTTTTATTTAAAAAANAAAAAAAAAAAAAAAAGGAAGACAGTAAGATAATAACTGCACAATAAAGTCAGGTGAATTAGATCACTTGATTCCTGCTGGGCAGACAGCTCTTTGCCTGCTTTCTACCACTCATGCTTTCTCATCTCATTCCCTTTCACTAAGGAGTGAGATGAGAAAGGAGTGAAAGGGAATGAGAACACCTGACACCATTGACAGAATGAGACAAAGTCTCCACAGTCGGGATTTAGGCTCATTTAAAGTAACTTTGAAACGTGGCCATATCCCTAAAAATACATGTTTGATTTATTTTATAATGAGCTCAATTCTTCCTAAACCTATTTATAAACTCTGTCACCTTATGCATACTGAGTATCTTACTAAGATTTTATTTTTAGAATATTCCTTTGCCTGACAATTTTGCAGACTCTACTCAACCAGTCTCCTAATAAATTCAAATTGAAAACATGATAATTAAATACAGAGACGTATTTTATCCTGTCATAATCTTTAGCTGTCTGAAAAAATCAGAAGATGTTATAAAGAAACTGATTTGTCTCCGTAGCCAAAAGAAGTCAGATACCTAGAAGCTTGTCTGCATTAATGGATGTGTTGCAAGGTAGCTTTTAGAAGGCCCAACCACTTAGGCAGATTTTAGGCATCCTCCATAAGGGTTGGTGTTTGAAGAAATGCTTATTCTCTCATTTCAGCTCTAGCACTGGCTCAGATTGCAATTCTCTTGTTCCTTTGGCCAAGGTGCTGTTCTGTCCAACACAGCAGAAATGATTGGATTGGCCTCAGCTAACAGTTCCTGTGATGCGTGTTAAATTGTCCTATGTGCTAATACATTTGTGGAATTTACGATTAAACGATAAATAGAAAACTACAAATAGGGTTCTCCAAACAAACGCCTTATTTTTCTGAGCAACAGTATTATCAGAGATCTCATAAGTAACTTGAAGCTTGGCTGTGCCTCCAGACTTCAAAGCTCCCTATTTCTTTCTCCACAGGATACTCTGCCTTCCTCTTCAGCAAACAAATTCAGTTTGCATAGTCCTACTGAAAGTTAACTTTCTAGTTAAGCTGGCAAACAGGACAGCTTTTGGGGCCTCTCTGAATACTGTTTTTATCTGACAGGTCTGTGAGTCAGTGACATCTTCCTTAAATACTCTTATACACTTAAATACCTCCTGTATCACATTCATAATCTCTATGGCGTTTTGTTCACATGGAAGATGTTCAGTGAATATGCCTTAGGCGTATCCAGTCCAAAACTAATACAGCAACACCAGGATTTCAACTCATAAAAAAACCCTTACACATATCTCAAGGGTACACTAACTTTTAATTTATGCCTCCAGCTAGAGTCATCTTTCAAAGTGGCAGGGAGCAAGCATAACACTAGTTAAGTCAAAAGTGTTGTAGGAGTGAGAAGAAAGGAGGTGGCCCAGTACTGGTGCTGTAATGGCTGCAAATACTGTGTTTTCACACCTCCACCACATACATTGCATATGTAACTGTGCCGGATTGTCTGGGCACGTTCCCTGCATGCTGGCCAAATTTTACTTGCTGACACATTCACACCTTGCAGAGCCAAGGACAAGATTAGGAAATCTGACTCAACTGTAATCTGTTGCCTGGAGGTTTAGGACACTTCAGTGCCAGACAGCAGCTCTCTACCCTAGGTTGAAACGCTACAGAAAACTTGTTTATACGTTTTACTGCCAAACAACATTCAACACAACAGCTATTTGATTGAAGGAGTAAAGGAACTGAGTTAGTAGAAGCTCTTTTGGGCTGTGGCCGATGCCTGTCCCACACCCAGCCCTAGGCAGTCTCTGCCCTCTGGAATGATTTTGTGATGCAGACACACTATGTGACACGGTTCCTATCCAAAGGAATATGTGCTCCTCGCAGAACTGATTATAGCAAGATTATGACTTTTATGAGAATTTTTATGTTTATTAATAACCCATAGGAGAAAGAGAACAGGGAATCTGTGAAGATCTTTTTCATTGTTGTCCTCATTTTACATCAATTCCAGACCTAACACAGACTGTCCTGGGAACTCTTCTGTATTGCAGCAGGTAGTAATAGCCCATTAAGGGTTACGAACCAACTATGAACCACTTGGTTTCCAACTGCACTTCAGCACAGCACAAACAGGTTGTCAGACCTCAGCTGAGAACTTCTGGCTTTACACAAGGCTGGCTTCATTCAGCTTTGGGTGAGGGAGAAAAGAGAAAGGTGAATGCAGAGTAGAACTTCATTTTCTTATGGCATGTTTATAGTCCACTTCTCACTTATTCTCCACTTCTCATGTAATAAGAAAGAATATTTCAATTCTATCTAGAATTTGGAAGAAAATATTTAAATTACATTCTTTCTCTTCCACAAATATTTCAGGCATATATTTCAGATAAATAACATTTCATTATCTGAAATGTGCCAGTAAAAGCTGAGCTGGGAGAACTATATTATAAGAAATTATTCTGCACACTTGAAGGAAAAGCATGCATCAGTTATACTAGGAACCATCCTGCAGATGACACAAAGGCATCTAAGAGACAAAAATCAACTAAAATTAAAGTGGATTGTTAAGAATTTTGGGCCAGTTTCTTGTTATTTCATTTCCCCTTGATTCCAGTTGGAACTGCAAATAGACTGAAGCACCACAAGACATGGTACCTTGTGATTTCTGCCCTTGTGATTTCTGGGAAGCTGTGTTCTGAAGCTGAGAGTCTGATATACCAGAAATAATCAGAAACATATGTTGATACGAAAATCCCAGGTCAATTCAGTGCGGCAGATTAGGAAAATTCAGCTGGCAAGGCTGGGTGAGCACCTCCCAGGATGGTTTAATAAAATGAACCATTTGATTATTTTAACAGTCCTGAAAAGGTCTTTCCAGCTAGGCTGGCAGCAACAAAATGCATGTGAGGCAAAGCCTGTCCCCATAAATAAGCCTATAACTGTATCAGAGTAAGAACATTTGATTTGTTAATAAGAACAAAATGATCCCTACCTTCACTCCTTAAAAGCCCTTGTCCAGGACTAAGTAAGCTGCAAAGCCACTCACTAAGCAATAAAACTGAAAGATTGTGATGGAAGGGGTGCTTAGGACAAAACGAACATTCATTTTAAGGAATAATTCTCAGAATAATTGTCCCAGAAAGTGGCTAGAACACAGAGCACTACCTCAGGACTGCACAGCACCACACAAGAGTCATTTGCTGATGAGNAATAATTCTCCCTACATTTCAATAAACTTGTCCCAGAAAGTGGCTAGAACACAGAGCACTACCTCAGGACTGCACAGCACCACACAAGAGTCATTTGCTGATGAGTTAGAGTAGCTGTTGCATAAGGTTAGAATTCAGAATACTTATAAACACTATAATTACACAGCAGCATAATTACAGTTAATTACCTGAAAGGTTAGAAAAGAACTTGTGCAAAATAAAGGAAACTCTTCCTTCAGTTAAGGTTTTGCTAATCGATTTGTCAGGTCCAAGAAAATGTATTTATCTTTTAAAAAATAGCATGCCCTTTATATGAATCCACAGCAGAAAATTACAGGAGTTATTAAACTCACTGTAGAGGTGTAATAGATGGTTCTAATTCAAAATGAACTGAGTAAAGAGTGACTTTTGCTGCTTGCAATGCCAGTTGTTTAGTCTAGGCAGTCTCCCATAAATCTGAACAAAATCCATGACACTGCTGCAAAATGAAATGAA
>VZTM01003952.1:37694-55235 GCA_013400555.1 Jacana jacana | reverse complement strand
ATGTATTAAACATTTGAAAGACAAAAATAAACCCTGATCTTGTTGCACTTAACACATTACCTTAAGATATTATTTGCTTCATATAGTTATTCATTAGCTTAAAAAGCATAGTTTCAGAAGTACAGAGTAAACTGAAGCATGGGGGAGTGATTTTAAATCTCTGACACAAGAGAAAAGAAGCTTCTCTTATGGAAGCCAGAAGATAAAGGAGCAGTCCGGATTAGAAGGTATAATGGGAATAAATTGAAGGCAACAGGTAGAGAGAAAAGTGGTGTGTGTACATAAATATTGAAATTGAACAGGATGGGGAAAAAAAAAGCTTCTTTATCAGATAGGATATCAAGACAGTCCTCAATAATAAGAATGCCATCTTTACAGCTTGGAAGTAGTAAAAAAGAAAAACACGTGTAAATACTTGAATTTAAACTATTCAGCAAGACTTTGTCTTTTCCTCACTCTTACACTGAGACATTAACTACATTCCTGGTCACATAATCTATAGTTTTAAAATTCTGGGCAAGTTTTGAGATACCACACAACATCCTCAGACATGCTAGCACTATGTAACAGAGCTGAGGTGGCTTCCACTCAGTTTTTCAAAGTACTTAGCTTTAAATGCATATACAGACACAACTGCTTTGCTAACAAAATGCTATACTTAAATCCTAATACATTCCTGCCTTTTTGTAAAGCTAGCAGCCCTTAAGACAATTGCCAACTAGAATGTTTTGATGAGGATAACAACCAGATATACATACACTAGATGTACATTGGTCTACATAATTACTTCCTCAGACTTAAAAGCTAGGTTTATCAGTGTTGCAGTCAGCTGTGCTTCTCCAGCATAGTAATTCTTATGCACAAGAGCATTCTAAAGACTACCATAAAGCAAAAGCATACATTCCATTAAACTGACAAGCATTGGTTTCCATAGAGCTCTGGATTTTGAGTAGTTCAGTGGGCTAAACTTATGGGATGCCACCAAGAAAAAAAAAGAAAAAGAAAAAAAAGAAGACATTAATGTATGACATTACACTTTTCATGCATATTTAGTTTTGCACCCAATACAGCAGTCCATATGAGACAAAATGGAAAGGCAAATCCAGCTTTTTTTAAGTTAGCATAAAGGCTCCCAACACAGATTATACACAGAAGTTGTGTTAATGTTATGACAAATTTCACTCTAACCTTTCCCTCCCTCTTCATGACCACCTAACAGTAGAATTCCATCTGGATCATTCATCAGCTTCCATTCTCAAACTTGTCAGACCCCCAACCGCTGCCCTCCTACAGTCTTATCAAATCCAATTCCACATCTCCATTTTCAATACTTCAGTCAAGTACCCACCACTGTGCAATTCAAAATTGAAAACAGTGACAGAACCATCATAAAGCAGCACTAATCCAATATTAGGTAGATACAAATGGGCAAATGGCAAGTATTTTCCTTCTGTAAGAGTGTAGGTATCAGACACCTATGAACTAGTTGACAGACACCTTGTTAATCACTCCAGTTACTAAAGCCACTGAGAAGGCATTCTAGTCTTAATCAAAAACCTCACCAACACTTAAGAAACAAGACCTCCTCTCTCTTTCAATCCATATATATAACCACGTACTATGGCTGGTATTTAGTCTAGCTGAACAAATCAGTGTCCTGTTAGACACTTTCACCATGATATAGGCTGAAGTTGTACAGTGGTACATTCTCACTTATTTACAAACTGAGCTATTCAAAAAAGAGCTTTCACTGAAGACTACACAGTCAGTAGATTAGCAGTTGCAGGGGCTGGTAAAATATAATAAGCCATGCATGTTGTTATAGCAGAAAATTCTAATGGGCAGCACTTTCTAACACCAGTTTGTAACTCCATAAAATGCAATTACACCACAGGCATTAATGGTTTTAATTGAACCAATTATGTTCTGAAAAGTAAAAGACTAAAAATACATACTGAATTATACAAAGTCTTTAGCCTAAACAACACTTAGGAGTTAACTAAATACTTGTGGGAAAACATACTACAGATGGTCAAACAATGTAGCATAGTGCTATCCTATGCAAACACCACCACTTTGGTGTGGGGTTTTTTTATTCACCTTTTTTTTTTAAAATAGATTCTTGTTTCAAGCTCCGAACAGCATGTGTTTGGGTGAAGGCTGAATGGTTCATTATAAATACTGAAAGGATTGCCCCCTTTCCTAAAGGAAATACTCCAACCCCCTTTAGAACTCAAGGTCAAATTAAGGCATTCAGAAATAAAAAAAAAATCATAGATTTTTTTTTCCCCACAAGCACCATTTGCGACCATATCCCTGTGCGTGACAAAGAACAGAGAAGAGAATGTGACCAGAGGTACATTGCTTCCTGCTAGTCATTCATTTAACTATGGTAGTCCATACTCAGGACTGAACTAGCTCCTAGCATCACATTTTAGGCATCACTCATTTAGAAAAGCACATACTGAATAGGTGCTTTGATTGAAAGAGTTTCTCAAAGCTTTAAACAAAAAAAAAGAAAGTCAGCCAACTAAAGCAGAAGTTACACTTTGGCACACAGGCAGAGAGATGGATTTCTTCAGACTAGAGATGAAAAAGGTAACTCTGGGAGGCACAAGTTGCTTATGTGCACTTAAAGTACTAAACTATCTAACAGGACATGTTGGGGGGGGAATGTCTAGAGCCAACAATGAGCCAGGCTCCCCTCTAAGGTACACAGGAAAGAGACCAGAGGCAACAAACAAAGTTGCAGCAAGGAAAGTTACAGTATCAAGAAGTTCTCACAACAAAGGTAACTAAACATTGGGAAAAGCTGCCCAGGAAGAAGCTATAGAAGCACATCTTCAGAGATTCAGCACAACCCAAAAAGGTGCTGTGCAACCAAATCCAACACCAGAAATGGCACTGCTTTGAGTGTCAGAATAAACCATCATAACCAAGTTAACCAGGCATCCTATAATAATTATTCATAAACATATGTAATATTTTCCACCAACAATACTCTGGGTACACTAATACGGTGCTCTGGATAAAACAGCAGACTCAAGCCCAAAGCGTGAGTCAACAACTTGCCAATATCACTGCCAAGAATAGACCCTAAATCTTTTCTTTCCCCCACCCCACTTCTGTAGAATATAGTTACTCAACAAGACAAAGGTAAGACTATTTTTATATGGTTTTGCACATTGCATAGTATAAAGATCTCCAAAGACAAATGTTTAAAAAGCATTGTTTCTTATTGCTGTGTCAAAAGACCTGAACTTTTTATTTCTCTAGGCAATGCACACATGATATGATTGCTATAAGCTACAAATTCCCATTGGAGCTTAATTATTTTGTTTCATATTAAGCTAGGTCAACATCACTGCAAATTTTAAGTAGAAATTTAGACTACTACAGTAAAAGTACCCATATATATCATAGTTGATCAAGTCTGTTTCATTTCAATTCTCTTCCAAAGCTTCCTAATCCAAGCAAGTAAATGGCTTTTGGTGCCACAGGGTACCAGGCACAACAGCTGTCTCCTTTGTCAGGAATAACTCAACCTTCTGAACTGAGAAACTACCTGTATCTTCGTTGTTTAAACTACACAAGTAGCAAAAATGCCACTGACTGTGGATACCAGGGGCAAATGTAGAGAGAGAAAGCCAGCCAGTGGTATCAGGAGTAATTAACAAATTGTTAGTTATTCAGCAGTTGAATGATGACATTTCTACCTGTTTTTCCTGCTCTACATGAGTAAAAGAATTGTTAATACCAAGTTTAGAATCATGTTGCTTGGAAGAAACCCTTGGGATCGAGTCCTACCATCTGCCCTACTCAACAAGTTCTCCCCTACACCATATCCCTCAACACCACATCCAATCTACTCTGAAACACAGTCAGGGATGATGACTCCACCACCTCCCTGGGCAGCTGATTCCACAGAAAGAGTGGTCAGTCACTGAAGACTTTTTTTCTAATTGTGCAGCCTAACCCTACCCTGCTGCAGCTTGCAGCCCTTCCCTCTTGTTCTATTGCTAATTGCCCTTAAGGAAAGGCCAGCACCGACCTCTCTACAATGCCCTTTCAAGTAGTTGTAGAGAGTGATGAGGTCTCCCCTCAGCCTCTTCTGCAAACTAAACAGTCTCAGCTCCCTCAATCAATCCTCGTAAGATTTATTCTCCAGGCCTTTCACCAGTTTCGTTGCCCTCCTCTGTACTTGCTCCAGCACCTCGATATCTCTTGTGCTGAGGTGCCCAGAACTGGACACAATACTCAAGGTGTGGCCTCACCAGTGCTGAGTACAGGGGATTAGTCCTCCTGCCCTACCTATGAAGCAGCAATAGCGAGCAGTTGACCTTGATCAACTCTTAACACACAGATTTGCTCAACAGCACATATTTCTGGTTGCTTCATCAGGGACTTTCCTACACTATGTGTGGGATACATCCGATCCATTGAGTTACCTGATAAGAGGCACCACAGATGCATTTAACCTTTTAAAATAACTGCCACCTTCCTAGAGGCATGTTTACTGCTCATAGGATTTAAGATTAATATGCACAACTTCATATTGTGCATATGCTTGGAGTTTCAAAGGTAAATACATTTAAATACATCACTGCTTCTAGACAGCTTGTCAGGTTTATTTTGCTTTATACTTTTACTTGAAGGATTAGTTATGCAAGTGCTGTATCATTATGTAACTATATTAATCCACACAGTATTCAAGTCAAAGACTGGTTTTACTTTTAAGTCCCATCTCAAAAGGGGGCAGGAAAAACATACAACACACAGCAAAGGCTCAGACACATGGGCCACCTTCATACAACAATCTGTTGGGATCCTTCAGCTTGGAACAAAGTAATAAAGAAAAATCACATAGCTCTGCACTGCTCAGGATTTCATGGACTCAGTGAACAGTAGTGCATGGCTGTTCATCGCCTCCTCCAGTGCAAGAACTGGAGAAAAGGAAGCAAAACCCGCATACTTGGGGCTCATCTCAGAGAGCTGGTCTTCACACAAGCCACTAGACTGAAAAACTCTCCTAGGCACTCTTGCTGCAAAAGCTCTGGATAAAAAACACACTTGAAGCTATTAAATACAGGCTGAGTCGGTATTCATGGAACCTGGGATAAGCATTGCATAGAGACAGCAACAGGTATTTATTTCCCTGTGCTTACACTTTTCCTCTCAGGCGCTCTCTACCATCCACAGGACAAAAGACAAGAAACATTTGGAGTAAGGTATGGTTGTTGTTGTTTGGGCTTGGAATAAGACATTCTAATCCATCACAGAATGTCACAGAAGTTTTCCTTTGTTCTTTTAAACTATGGTACACTTGTTTCCCAATAATTATATGGTAACCAGTTTGAGGTTCAGAACCCAGGAAGGAACAAGATACAAACAGGAACATGTGAAGTTCTGCACTTGAGATGGATAAACCCAGAAAGCAGACAAAAGTTACGAAAACTTGCTGTGTTCAACATAGCCATACTATCCTCAGAAATACAAACACCATCCACAGCATGCCCATTTGGACGGCAGGCACATTTAGGAAGCCCAAATGTTTTAATGAATGGTTTTATTAAGAACCAGATCCACCCACTTATTGCTTCCTCCACCCTGGCACCCCACTGAAAGAATTAGGTGTTTTACAGCACTGCATACATTACCGCAAGCTTGCCAGGAATCATTGTTTCAAACACATAGTTATTTCATCATTAAGAGATTACCATTTGAGAAAATGCTCTGCAAATCAGCCTAGCAGTTTACTCAATCCTTAATCCCATTTTACAAGGTCTAGGCTTTGCCATTATTCTCTGCCAGAACTCAACAAGATACCTCATAATGCTAAGCCAAAAGCACCATATGTAGTAACAGAGAAAAAAAAAAATCCAAGCTCTTAAAAAAAACAACAAAAAACCCAAACCCTAACCAAATTCCCTCTTACATCCCTCCCACACAGGGAGACTTTTCCAGACTTGGGCTGTAAGGGCCTGGGTCAGTAGGACAATTATCAGAGAGGACAGGTAATGAAATGCAACGTACATAAGCCGCACTATAAAAGCCTCCCGGTTCCCGTTTCCAGAGGGCAGTGAGGGTACAGCAGTCCCCACACGGGCTCTGCAGGGTAACAGGCCGCCTTTACCCGTGCTGCTGCGGGCAGGCTCCGGCCCGGGCCCGCCGCTTCCCCCCGCCCCCCGGTCTGGCTGGAGGGAATGGTGACTCAGCTCCCGGCAAGAGGGGAAAAAAAACCCAGCCAAAAAAAAACCCAAAAAGGGATGCTCGGACTGGCAGCCTGAAACCCACACTCTACCGCTACCTTATCGGTCGCAAGGCTGACAAACAGCTGAGCCGGAGAGAGACGGGCGTCTCCTAAAGCGCGCAGCAAGAAAGTCTCCAGAACACAGAAGTAATTCAAGAGCTGTTTATTCGCAGGTTACCGCGGCCAGATTGAAAAAACAGTTTTACGAGCGACAGCGGCCCGGCTGACAGCCCTCACAAGCTGCCCCGCCGCTCCCCCCGCGGCGCACCTGCCTGCGCTCCATCGGCCGCACTCGCCTACGGGCCAACTCCCCCACCCCGCCCCACGGTGCTGCTTTTCAGCGGGCCCAAGGTGGGCGACAATGACGCCTCAGAGGCTACAGGGAAACGGGACTGGACGGCCCGGCCTCCCGAAACGCCGGCGACGAGGCCCGCGGTGGAGGCCTCCCCACCGCAGCACGTCCTGCCCGCCTCAGGAGGCCCCGCAGAGCCCCGGCGGCAGCTCCTCCCTCTCTGGAGACGCCTCTATCGGAAGGGCCGGAGCGAAACGCCGCTCTGCGTCCGTCCCCCCCGCCGCCGGGGCGGGAAGCGGAGCCGCCCCAGCGCTGTCTGAAGGCCGGCCCCCACCGCCACAGGGAGGGGAGAGGAAGAAGGGGGGAGGGGACACCACCCGCTCCGCCGCTCCCCCCGCCCGCCCCGNCCCCGCGGTGCCCGGGGCGGCGGTGTCTGGGTGCCTCAGGGAGTCGTGGAGTGGGGAAAGCGTACTGGGAGGTTCCGTCCCTGGCTGCCCTTGGTGCGGGGGAGCGAGCGAGGGGGTTGGTTTCTTCCCCCACCAGGGTGGTGATGAGGGGGGGGTGGCAGTGTAAATTAAAGAGCCGTTCTCAAAAGGGTGCGGGGTGTTGAGGCGGACGCAGGCGGTGGCCGACACTGTGAACGCGGGCCCGGCCTGGGCCGCGGGGGCCAGCCCTGAGGCGCGGAACGGGGGGCNGGAACGGCGGCCCGAAACTCCCTTGCGGAGAGGTTCGGGTGCTGGTGAGGAGCGGAGGGCCTGTGTGTGTGTGTGTGTGTGTGTGTGTGTGTGTGTGTGTGCGGTCCCTTCATGAAGGACAGAAATCAAAAGTCGGTGTCGGAGCCGATCTCTCCGGCAGCAGGGTGTATGTGTGTGCGTGTGTCTGTCTGCCCCAGCCCGGCAGCCCCCGGCCTGTTATCTTAGTGCTTCTTTGATCTGTGTCTGCTGCCGAGTTAACTCTGCGTTCCCACGCACACACACAAANACCCTCCCCCCCATCGCCCCCCCAGACAGATTTGGTGTCATCGTGAGAGCTGGAATTAATTTCTGGGCTGTTTGATAGAGTGCTGGCGTGCTCACAGACAAGGTCAGCAAAACAAGACTCGGAGGGCATCCATGAGTCCTCTTAAACACCGCACAGCAAAATGTCGCTTTACTGGACGCGTAAAGATTCCTAAACAAATTAAGATTAATTCAGCTGATCCCAATGCAGCTCGAAATGCTGAATAGCTCAAGTAGATTGCTGTGGAAGTTTTGGACCTAATATCAGCATGTCTCATTTTTGGATAGGCCACCAAATATCCAAGGCAACTAATCACTAGCCTGACCATGCCTCTAGGCTGGCATTTAGCACTTTTATGTAAGGTCCAGCAATTTTGCTTTGTTTAGATTTGTGGTGAGAACATTTATTTAGAAGCCTCTTTTGAATGCTTTTCAGCCATGGTTTATGAACTTTTCAGCTCCTAGATGTTTTACCTCGTTTCCATGGCCAACTCCTAAATTGTTATCCTCAGTTTGTAACTCATCTCCCCTATCTTGGCATCCTCTGAATTACAGTGCTGCTTCTCCTTCCTGTCTGCCAGATAACTAATGGCACAGCACGTAGTGAATGCTAGTGATTAATTTATTACTTTACCAATAATTGGCTACAGTGACAGTTTCCATAATGATTTGTTTCATCAACAGTGTATGTTTAACTACACTATATTTCCTTCCTTGCAGCAGTTTCTAATTACACACACACAAATCCAGGTACTTTTGTCCTTTTTTCCTTATGGAGGAACAACTCTTAGCATCTTATTCTTGCTTCATGCATCATACTACAGGCATTGTGTTCTTTTGCAGATGTGTCACTTTCGTTCTCAGTTAACTAGTTTGACAAACTAAAAGGAGAGAAATTCCAGCTGATTATCAATAGCCAGGGAATTATGTTTTTTACACTAGTTCTATGTTACCTCTGCTGCTGCTGCTTTGGCTTCCAGGTGTTTGGTACTGGAGAGGTCACCTGCTGTTTAAATGGAGGTAGGAGGGAAATTTCTGCAGCCTTTGAATTTGCAAGCATAGGAAATAGGAGCTTTGCTCTTGGCACAGTCTCTCTGGTTTTCTTCTCATTGGTCAGGAAGCTCAAGCAAGCTCACAGCACAGTTATCTGTTTTGCATAAACAAAAGAGAGATTCATAAATAAGTATTAGCAATTTGTGTAAACAGTAGGAACATAGCTGTGACTATGAAGTCACATAGTGACTGAAGACAGGACCCCTGCTTAACCTTCATGTGGAAGTAGAAATGACAGTGTCAAGCCTCACATCCAAGCAACCTTGAACTTGAACAGAAAGCTAAATTCTGCAAACTGCTCCTGTCCCTGCAATAGGCAAAGCCCAAATGCTATATTTAATACTCTGTGAACTGGGAAATTGATAACTATATCATTTGTATCTATTCATGTTCCACTTTACAACTTGGGTATGATTTTATCTGCCTGCTTTGTCATATATTATTGTCATCCTCTATTACACTGATCTAGCTGAGACTCAAAGGCCGAGGCTGGCTCCCAGGATGCTGCCATTTAGTCCTCTACCTGGAGGCAAAATGGCAGTTCAAACAATGCACATTGTCCCAACAGCTGAATACATCTTTGTTCATTTGTGAGAGGTTGATACAAAGCTGGCAGCTGCTGCTGCCAGTAGGAAGAGGAAGGACTGCTTGTAGTAACTGCTCTTTTGGGGGGACAGCAATGGGTCATAATAGGAGCGGTGTCTTAAGGCATGTGTGTGGCACCACTGAGGCTGGAGTCTAGCAATCCAATCCAAACTGGTCTTTCAAAGGATGTTCATGCTTAAGTTATGTATACTTTAAAATGTTGCATAGCAATGCTGAGCAGCAACTGTGTAGTTACAATTATTAAAACATCAATATAGATTTTTTGAGTATACAAAACTCAAATAGAAATCAAAGTGTTGAATTAATGAACATTCAAGATCTGGAAAGCATTGAAGAAAGAGAAAAATGGCTACTCTTGTCATGCAGTGCCTCCTCTTTGATTCACTAATACTTTGCACTTATTTTTGAAAAGGTGACAGAGATGCTAAATTGTACAAACTGAGTTAGGGAAAAAATCTTTTTTTCATTAAGGCACTGGTTCAGATTCTCCATTTCAATAGTGTCCGTTCGTGTATCAGCCAGATCAAATCTGCGTGGTCTCTGGCCTTGACTGGCTTTTGCAGAGCCAGTTCCTGAGCTCCAGCTGCTTCTAAACCAAGTATCATAAAGTGGGCCTGGTCCCTGGTTCTGGCCTGGATCTGTAGGATGCTTCCAGACCCGTCAGAGTCATCGCTGAGGTACAGGATTCTGCAGTACTGCTAATTTCTAGACTGCCCAATTGCACAGCTATGAGATATATAGGTAGATAACTCATACATGAGTTACAGTGTGGTTCCTGCTTTGTCAGTTCCCAGATTGCCCACAGCAAGAATGTGGGGAGGGATTGCTGGAGTTACCTTCTAACTTGCAGGGAGAGAAAGAGGCCAACGGCCAAGCGTGCCCAGTTTTTATTCTAATACAGACATAAATGGAGCACTGCTAACAACCATACCTGGATGCTACAGTATGGTCCCAAATAACACAAAGTACTCATTGCTGTATTGCATCAGCTGTGCTCCATTTTAGCTGTAGGCAGTGTATAGACTCCTAGTTTAACCCGTCTGAGAAGAGATTGCAGGTACCAAAGACAGCAAGATAATTTTTTTAACTCTGCTATTGAGATCATTTAAGAATTACTGGTCTCTGAAAGTGGGTATGTCCTCGGTATGTTTAAATTCAATATTTAAAAGCTAGATCCAAGATTTGTCATTGTTTCAGTTTGGGCAAAACTCCTCCCAATTCCTATTCCTGAAAGCCTTTTCCCACTAGGTGTGTGTTGGCTCACTTTATTTGCTTGCATGTGAGGAGATGCATGCATTTTTTTATTGCTATTGCACCTTTTGATGTGTTAAAACTTAGTAGCCAAGGACTGAGAAACACAGGAGCACATGAGCTGTCCCCTGTGCCTTTTCTGCATCCCACAATGGGCACTATCAAGAAAAGGTGTTTCTGTGGACACAGGCAGCTGTTCAAAAGGTTCATGTTTCATTATTCCAGAAGAATCTATTCTTGAAGGGTTCCCTGTGTCCATTAGAGAGGTGTCAGACATCTGAGCATGTTACAATACACATTGCAGCTTTCCACCTTTAGGTTGGTTTCTGCCCATTCAGTACATGGAGTTCAAAATTTAGAGGAAAACTAGCATATTTTGCCACGTTGTCCAGTCATACTCACCCCTATTATTTGCTCAAGAATCCATAAGAAAATTGCACAGTTGTCATCCAGATCCAATACAAATGCCCCCCATAAAAAAAAAGTTACCATTTTTCTTGGTAGTCTTCTCAGACAGGTCAAACACTGGGAATGGAGATTAAACAAGCTATTTATCACTATTTTTTGATTCTACAAGGTGAGACACATAGGAGGAAGAAATGGTCAGTGTTATAGAACTGCTGCCAAAGCTAGACAGCATGTCACAGTTCCATAACTGAAACTGCACTTCTAGCAGGGATTTAGCTGTTTGTTTAACTGCTTCCCTCTCTACAACAGGACTACTGCATTCAGTTCTGGGCTCCCCAGTTCAAGAGGGACAGGGAACTACCGTAGAGAGTCCAGCTTAGGGCAACAAAGACAATTAAGGGATTGGAGCATCTCCCTTACAAGGAGAGGCTGAGAGAGCTGGGACTCTAGCCTGGAGAAGAGAAGGCTGAGGGGAGACCTTATTAATGCTTACAAGTATCTGAAGGGTGGGTTGAAGGAGGATGGAGCCAGACTCTTCAGTGGTTGCCCAAGGGGCAACGGGCACAAGCTGGAACATAGGAGGCTGCATCCAAATATGAGGAAAAACTTTTTTCCGGTGAGGGTGACAGAGCACTGGAAGAGGCTGCCCAGGGAGACTGTGGAGTCCCCTTCTCTGGAGATCTTGAAGACCTGCCTGGATGCAGTCCTGAGTGATGTGCTCCAGGCAATCCTGCTTTAGCAGGGGAGTTGGACTAGATGATCTCTAGAGGTCCCTTCTAACTCTGACAATTCCATTATTTTATTTGCATATGAAGAACAAAACACACATCCTCAAAAATTGCAGCAAACATTCCAAGAATTCATCACTATATCCATTTATTAGTTTCTAAGGTTTGAGGGTGGGGGTGGTGTTTTGGGGTTTGGATTTTTCAAGAAATGTAAGGTATTCATTGGGATTGGGACTCTATTGTGAAGTCTTACCTCTGCCCTGTCATAGTATCAGGAGCTTTAAATAACAACACGTCTTTAAAGATCAAAACTAACATACGAATAATTACTAAAAAGCCAGTTTCAGGGTTGTGAGATTCCGGTAAGTGCAGTTGATGGGAATCCCATTTGCACTTTCCATGCAGAACAAAATGAAGACACATTCCAATAACCTGAAAGTCCTAGATAATGGCTGCTTCTTGCTTTCACAAAATTGCAGTATTATTATGATTTGGTGTCCTTATTTTGTATAACGGAGTATTAAAAAATGTAAATATATTTCATAGTTGTTTACACAGTAATCAAGACACTTCAAAGTCTGATACCAATTAAAAAATATCAGCAGATGTAGAACAATATTTGTTGTGAAAATGCCTGAGTCTTACTAAAAAAAAAGGTTTTAATTTAGCAGAAAATCATTAGTTTCAAGTAAGAATTTGTGAAACGCTTCACAGATACAAAATACAGGAGAACTTCAGAAATATCATAATATTTTGGGGAGTTGCATGTACTTTGTTGTATTTATGCCTTCTGTATGTATTTCTCAAAAGCAATTACTGCCAATTGTAAGAATCTTCTACAACTGCCAATACTTTTATTTCCTAATATTTGTATGTGTTTACATTTTGGGGAAACAACATAAAAATGTTTGTGACTCTTTCCTTAGTGCCATACCCACAATACTTGGTAAGTGTCACCTCTGTCTTACCCGTGTGTATTTATCTCTTACCACTTAGGAAATAAGTAGTCTAAGCTCTCCGGAGTAGTTGTCCCAAAGGAGCATTCCTGCTATTATTGCAGTGGGCTTCTTAAACAAGCAACTTATTAACGCTAGCCAATAATGGTGTGGTTTGCATTCAGCAGATTTAGAATTAAGAATGAAACACTACAGCTGCAGCAGCAATTTTGTGGTGTTGTTCATTGCCAGGTCTCTCCTAAAATTCCCAAGAAATAATGTTAACTCGGAGGCCTCTTGAAGGCTGGCTGTGTGGTCTTGCAGCCCTCCCTGAAACACTGGGCATTTAGGCTGACTGGCCTTCTGAACGGAAAAAGAAAGTGAGGTTGCCAGATATTTGTTCTGAGGGTAACACATCTGATCCTGGGGGAGGTCAAGTAAGGTGAGAAGGAGGAATACATCTTGCTAATGCTCTGACAGCTCTGTCAATATAAGATTCATTGGTGTGGGTAGACAATTCGAGTTTTCCAAAAGCAGAATAGTACCTCAATTGCCTTGACAAATTTGTGCACTGAGTTCACCACAGTACAAGCAGATGAATCCGGTGCAAATTTTGTCTGAAGTGCAGAACTTTCTGAAGTCCAAAATGCTTTCTGACGATGGTCTTATAAATGTTGGCAGTAGTAGTTGTGATTTAGATTTAATGGCAGTCGGTTGCAGTTGACCAGATAAATTCTCAGATGTGGCCAGTAGGGTTTTGAATGGACAGAAAGATGGGACAGAGATAAATTCCTTAGTGTCAACTCAAAATCTTATTATAGGCAGAAGCCAACACCATATGTGGAACTAAGAATTTACTGCTAGTCTGGTAAATTTTTAACAGTATGATCATCCAACTTACCTGTTTAATATGGAAAAAACTTATCCTCCTTAATAGTGCAATTTAAATTGTTATACAGAAAACATACTTGCACCTTTGCATTTTCTCTTCACAGTACGCTCCCCTTCCCAGTGTGTCTCCAGTCTTCCTCAGGCAGATGGGGAGGTGTGCTATGACAAGGCATTGGCCTCCTGAGGTCTTTGCCACACGACCTCTGATGTTTATGGGAGGAGTGGGTGTCTCCTTCCTCAATATTGAGGTTCCCAACTGAAGTCTGACAACTGCACGACAGCCTCTCCCAGAGGCAGGCAAACATTAGGGATGTTGTTGGTCATGCACAAACTGCTGGGGGCTGTCAGATCCTTTCCCCCAGCAGCACTCACAGACACAAGCTCGCACAAGTTTAGCAATAGTCACTCAGGCACTAGGCAAGCAATGGCATCGGGAAAAAAATAACATCTACCAGGCTAAAATTCTCTTTTTTGATAGATGGTCTGCTAAATACAGGCTAATCGTTACATGAATCCAGCCGGGACGTTGTAAACTCTCCTGTGACTCAAGGCTTCTGACCAGGACTGGGTGACGGTGCTTGAAAACAATCATTGTTTTCCTATGTGTGACGATAACACTTAAGGGTCTGAAGTGTATAGTGATGTATAACCATTGTATGATCACCAAAAATGGTATAGAAACTAAAATTACGACTGTAGAGTGGAAAGCTAAGTTCAGGTGTCTGTAGGTGTCAGAGACCACAGCATTACTTTTAAGGTAATGATGTAATCTGCATCTTCACATTACATGTGTGCCTAATGAGGTAGTTCACTGTGATTTCTGGATGTATATAAACATAAACAAATCCTGGATAGATAATGGCACGACTGGAGCAATTTCATAACCAAATCTTGGTCAAATTCTGATCTAAGCAATTGTCAAAACACTGAAGACTAATATCCTTACCTATGTAATGTAAGTCTGGAGTTGTTTTTCTGGAATCTGCCTTAGAGATTTGCCTCTATCCTGTTCAAGAGTCTGTATTTATAAATGCACATCTCTCATCTCAGCAGTGCTGTAGCTATAGATCTCCGAAGTTATCTGATGAGCTCTAGGTGAATAATCATGCCACGTTACATATTATAAGCATAGTAACATTTTTGGTACCTTGTCAGCTTAAGGACCTGTGATTTCAACCATCTTCTACGTGTCTTAAAATATCCCTTGTACAATAAGAGAAGCTGCAGTTTTCTCAATGCTGATGGTACAGAGCTATACTTACAGGTACACAATCTGTTGCCATAGGTGATTGTATTGTAGGCAATACAATTTTCCAATAGGAAATTTTCCATAGGAAATATTTTTATACCTCAGTGGTTCACCTTTTCTTCTCAGAGCACTCAAAAATTCTGTATTTTATAAATGTAGAAAGCTTCATCCAAGACAAACATGCACACACATTTTTGTCAGGAATCTAGGTATTCACAGATTAGTAAGAAGTACATCTGTCTTCAGCCAGGTACAGGTTTTCTGTTGCTTGGGGAGGAATCCTTTAGGTTGGATCCTTTGTCTCTTATTATCTAGGTTTATATTTTCTTCGTTTTTAAACTCAGGCATGGCATTTGAGTTAAAGGAACAGTATTTCAGCTGGAACAGCTTCCCCTTTTCCTGTACTCATGTATCATAATAAAAAAGAAAACTTTGCGATACGCAGCTTACAGTGTGCATGCATTTGGAAGGTATTGCTTACACAAAACTATCTGTGGAAGATAAAATAAGCAAGTATTATAACTAATAGTTTTCTTAGTTAGCCAGGCTAACGCGCCTCCTCAGTATGAGTTTCTGAGGATATCCAGGTTAATTAACTGCATTTCCGCTTCCTGCATACTTCATGTACATAATAATGAAACAACTACTTTGTTACTACATAGTAAGAAAATTTACTTTGCATTATTAGATAACTTTACTAATCCTCCACCTGTTTTGGTTTTTCTTTGGTTCCATCTCTTATTTGTAATGAACAGCTACACATTTCTATTTTAATTCCAATAGTAATTTTTACAATTATGTATAAATTTTCACCATAAGATACTAACTACATTATGTATTACATGAGTAACTTTTTGTTTTCCAAGTGAATGTGATCCCAATTCCAGTAGAATAGTTTAAGGGCTGGTGGTTCTCAGTCAGTGTTCCTCAGTTTCAAACACCCTCCCTCTGGTATCTCTTTGAGCCCTTTGTTTATCTCTCAAAATTCTCCCTGGATGTTGGATTCAGTCACCTAATCCTATTCAAGAAACGGTTGATAGCACCGCCCAATCTGATTTTAGTTTAACCAGCCACTCAGTGCAGATATTTCTCACATCTGTGTGATCAGCTCCTGGAGCAGGGCATCATGCATCAGCAGTCACACTTCTCACAGCAGTTCTGCTTTCTCCTGCTTGCATATTCAGCTTCTTTGTTAGCACTTCATTCTCTTCCTCTGCTTGCTTAATCAGAATAGCCTTCTGAATTGCACAGATCACAGCCTGTGCCAGGTGTTCAATCTCTTTGCATTATATTATCTTCTCAGGCAACATCCAGGCTCTTCATTTTCCACTTGTCCCTTAGTTCCACTGGGACAACAGGCCATCCACAATGATCAGGTTGTACTTGGTTGTCTGTGAAGATGAGGCATAAGCAATTAATTGCCTTTTTCCTTATGCCAGTCTTCAGTTTGTGATCTGGTAAGGGGCTTGTTGGAAATACTGTCCCAGTACTGCATCTCTTTCCCAGTTTTCTCACGTTGTGTCCGCGTGTGTTTGTGCTAGGTCTGACTGTTTTCCTGTTGCACCATTTCCTCCACTGCATATGCGCATGGACTACTTTGCTGCTTCTTTTTACTTTGTCCCTTTTTTCTGCTTTTACCAAAGATTAATATTTGAGGGAAAATGCTGACAAAAGTAACAGGTTTTGCGGCTTCTAAGTCATACAGTCTTACGGATTTTTGTTTGTTTTACCTGTTTACTGTTATTTAGTATCCCCTAGATCACTTCTTCCCTTATACAGATTATTAGCCCATTAAGTAC
This sequence comes from Jacana jacana, assembly GCA_013400555.1. Lineage (NCBI taxonomy): Eukaryota > Metazoa > Chordata > Aves > Charadriiformes > Jacanidae > Jacana > Jacana jacana. The sequence goes on along the minus strand of VZTM01003952.1, from coordinate 38,775 downwards.
TGTGCCAGTATCTGTAGACCCTAAAACTAAATGAATTCTTGTGTCCAGGACATCCAGTGCAGCTCTTCAAATGCACTTTGGTCCTAACTCAAGGCTTGTCCGTCTCTACTGAGCACAAAACTTTCAACAGAGCCTGAAAACTTTTTCTGCTTCTAATGTACCTTTGCTATCTTTTGGCTTGTGATCACCCAGATGACACAAAATTTCAAATTCTGGTCTTCCTTTTAAAACTCTTAGAGTGTTATACATCTACTTGTAGTAGGTGGTTTCCACTGCAGGTACTGACTGATTTGCAACAATCTGTACCTCAAAGACTTAATCCCCGCTGACTATGCCATTCCCTCAGCTCAGCTATTTCTTATAAAAAAGAGAGATGGATTACTGTTCCTAGGAGCAGAGTGGGCATGTCTAATAAGGGGTTGGATGTGGTTTTCTCCATTCTTGTTTCTCCTATCAGTCTACCTGATTTTGTCCTTTACAGGTAAGCCATAATAAAAACTAAATCTGTACTCAGCTGGGTCATGAGAAAGGAGCAGAGACATAGGTCACTGATCACCTACGACTATGATCAGAGTTGTTTAAAACAATTATCAGCAAACTTTGGGCTTCTGTCCATTGTCCACCTATCATCAACTTGCTCAGACTGCCACCTGTTTTCTCCTCTTCATCGCAGATTTTCACCAAGCTGACATTTTGCACCACAAGGTTTGCCTGGGGTAAGTTACAGCCAGAGCACAGAGTGATGTAACTACTCTTGCTCTGCGTTCCTCGGATCATTTGTGATCCTGGATCACCTGGGCTGCCCAAAGTTCATTTGTTTTACTGTAAATGAGATACCTGCCAGAACACGGGAACGCACACCCACTACATTCCTGGTCTTCTATGATGTCTGTAGGCTTCCACTCACAAAAGCTTTTGCAGAGGGTTGGTTGCTTACCAACATACTAGAAGGGTTCACAGAAGGGGTTGCCCACATTTCCACTGATACGTTACACTCAAAATCTTGTGTACTACACCATTTACATAGCTAGTCCAGTATATATTCTAACAGTCTGATCAAATTATCTGATTAATATAGAAA
>VZTM01003952.1:17983-37675 GCA_013400555.1 Jacana jacana | reverse complement strand
CAGGAACATTTATAATGTTGCAGGACAAAGGCCCATTTTACAGTCTGCATGCACTTTAGTAGTTTGTCAATATAGAATATAAAAAACTTAAGTATCTCTTCCAGCTTTGCAGAATTTGTCGAATTTATGTTAAGATTCTGACTCAGGTTATGAAAAGCGATATATCCATGATTGTTGGGGCCACAAGCAAACCAGCTGATTGTGCTACTCTCTTACATTAACCAACTGTTCCTGGATAAATATGCTGTAGAAATACTTAAGTACTCAAAATGCTCTGTCATGGTAAACAAATGTGAATATTTTTATGGCTTGTTTTATTCCAGCTCTTTTTCCTCGAAGAATCTGAAATATGAATAATTGTGGTAGGATAAATGACAATACATGGACCATTAGGTATATGGAGTCTCTGTAACTCATCTCCCATTTTCTTTGTGTCATCACTGGGTCTCATAACACAGTATTCCAGGCAAAATTATCATTTTAGATACATATTTTTGCCTTAATATCCACTGTCCACACAATAATGTGGATGTAACATCTTTTAAACAGTGATACGATTCACTGTCTGTGGGCAGTCCGGTTGTAGTAGTCAAATACCAGCCATTTTAATACACTGTGTAGAAGGATCCTTTGAAAAGTCTTTCATGTCTTGCCCCCATTAAAACTTAGTCTCACAAAACACACTAAGTCCTCCCCTGACATTTTTCTGTTGGGCATCATTTAACTCTTCTGCCATTCACAATTAAGGCATTAATCTATGGAAATGAAGAGATTTCTTCATTGATTTCTTCATTGGGTTGACTTTATCCTAATTGTTAGAATTATTTGTTCTATTTCTTCCTGCTGCTGTTTCAGCTGCACAGTTGAAATACTGAGTTGTTCTTACAGTTCACGAATGATCTGTTGCTTCTTGACCTACGCACTCCTTCAGCTGTCTCCCCAGTAACTCTTCTGTTGTCATCTGTTTCAACACATGCACAAGAAAAACTCACAAAGGTTTCCATCCTGGGAGCTGACTCATTCTCTAAATCAGGACCATCATCCTCTGAACACAAAATCTTCCTCTGCAGAACTTAATACTGAAGTATTACCTATGGGATTTTTGCCTTAATAGGACATTTCAGCCTTTCTTACTTTAAATCACAGGCATGTCTGACTGAAAGCACATGGTTTGGCAGTATCCACCAAACTTTTCTATGTATTTGTACCGTATGTGTTGTAGAATGCCAAAAACTTAGTTATTCTTCTCAGTTCTGGGTTCTATCCCCTTTCTGTTTTAGTCGTGATTTCAGACTATACTCACAACTTCACTGGTTTGGTTTTTGTACATAAATCTAATTTCTGTGTACTGCGACTGCTTTTCTGTCCTCCAGGAAACCTCCTGTACTCAAGGAACGTAACCTCCTGTGGAATCAAATTGTTACTGAAATTGTAACATCAAAAGACGCTCGTGGTGAATATCAATCTGGCCTAAGTCATATGATACACCTAACATTTAAAAAGGCTGACTGATGAGGATATATATAAGACATCCTGGAAGTGAGAATAAAGCCAGACCAACTGGTTTTTTTTAATCCTTTCTTAGCACTATAAAATAGCATGCACATTCTTTGTATTTTTAAATAAACAGACTTGCTTTTAATCGTGTTTCTGTGCTTACCAAAAATGTATATTCTGGTAGGTTGAAACCACTCCAGCACTACTACAAGTTATTAACAATTTGTTTTTTCATGTTTGTGTCCGAATTGCTGGGTTTCTTGCAGCTCCAAATAAGATTTACAGGAACACTTCTGAAGAACTCTGAATGTATTTGAATTGTATTACATTGTTTGAGATAAAAGTTCTCAGCTGATTTCTCCAGTATAGTTCTTCTCTTGTTTCAGGAATTTATTTGCTAGCTCCATTTTTATAAATACTGTCTCATTTAAATTTTTGATAGTCCAAATTAATACTCTTTTTTTAGATTTTTTTTTCCCCTTGCTTTAGTTGCTTACATGTTAATCTTCTCCCTATTACTTCTCCAGCTCTTTAGAATCATAGAATCATACAGGTTGGAAGAGACCCTTGGGATCATCAAATCCAATGTGCTTTCCCTGTTGTTTTTTTTTTCCTTTTTTCAGTAAGTCATATTTAAAGTTACCCAGAAGAAAGCTGAGCACCTTGTCAATGGATGAGATAGACTTTATGGTTTCTTCATATTCTCATTGCATGTTGGGATTGCATGACAGGACTGTGGGATACAAGTGTCATCAGGATATTTCCCTGCTTTTGTAAGGAGCTGCACAAGGAGTCATTCTTTTTCTGTAAGAGTCTGGGTATTCATGGCTAAAAAAGCCCTGACACTGCCAACAACAAAAAAAATAACTGTCATACGTTGTTTCTTTTTTTTCTAACGTCCTTTAGAATGAAGTGGCGATCTTTGTATTTAAAGAAAAAAAACCTTCCACAATAATAAAAGCTATCACCTGTTGTCTACTGTTTTTCTTAAATCTAGAAATGTTTTGCAAATTTAACTTGCATCACCAGTCAGGTGTCTTGCCCCAGTCTTTCATTTTTAGAATAAACTGAAGTATTTCAGCTTTTAGTATCTGTCCTGCTTGTTCACATGATTGCATTTGTATGTTGGGGACCAAGTCTTTATAAGCATCAAGACCTCTTTCAACACTGACACAATAGTGAGGAGCCAAGGTGGGTTCTGTTGTATTTCTGTAGTAAATTACATTCATTTTATATCCTATTCAATAGTCAGAAACATGAAAACAAGCCTTTTTATAAATTAGAATCAGGTACATTGTGCCTTTCAGGTTAATGTATTTACTTACTGCTTTGAGTGCAAGTTTGCATATTAAACTGAAAGAGGTTTGATTAGTTTTATTCTCTTCATTCTTTCTCAAAAACGTCTTTTGCATTGTATATTAGCTCTATTAGTAAAAAGTATAAAATGTTCTCTGATAACTTCCCATTATGTTAGAGAAGATTCAATAAAGCCTTTAATTTCTTTTGTCTTACATTGTAAACGTAGATAGTTAAGGAAAAAAACAAAATGGTGTCTGCATGTAAATATAATCCTGTCATCCATATTTAGAGATAATATACAGAGGTTATAGCTGTGTGAGCTATTTAAAAATCAAAAGCACCACAGTCAGAATGTAGTCATGTTTGGAGGAGCAGTACATAAAGTTATCCCTCAAGAACATACCCTTCTAAAGGGTAACCAAATATAATTTTTTCATGTGGTGCTGTATAATTGAGATGACTTGGAATTCCCCCTCTTGTAACACTTCTGATCTTGCTGTTAAATTTGACAGGGTAAGGTTAAATCTCCTCCTATCACGGGTTAGGAAATACTTGTAGTGCTAAGAATAGCTCGTTAAAGGTGGATGGAAAGTCTCCTTTTTGAGGTACGTATTAATTACTGTAACACTCAGTAAATTTATCTTTGCTGGTGGAATGACATACCTTACTGCTCTATCGATGAGAACTGAGTTTCTGGTTGATTAAAACTGTCACTTGCCTTGAATAACTGGGCCCAGTGAAGTAAAAACAGGGAAAGTGGGGCAAGATTTTGCAAAAATAGATGCACCTGTTCTAAGGAAAACAGCACCTGTTTCTCTTTAGAGAGAATTTGAATTGAACACAGGACCTTTTTGAGTCAGTGAATTCAGATGATCTGATGCGCTGTTGTTCTGGACCTCGTGTGACCACTCCGCTGAATTACTCGCATTGTCACATATATTGTCACCTATATACATCTATTGGGAGGTGTCCCTGCTACGTGAATGACGTCACTAATGGCAGAAAACAGGTTCGCAAGTAAACTTACCGACGTGCTTGGACCTCAGGCGAGCAGTGCCAGGGACGTCTGCAGCCTGAACACAGAGACACCTGAACACTTCTTTCCTCCTACAATACATGTGTAAAACTTGTGGTGAGGAAGAATGGCTAGAAAATGCGTACATCCCCAGATACCCGTCTCTCTGTTTCTCCATGATCACCCTTACCCTTTCTGGTATTCTGTGCCCCAGCACAGAGAGAATCGCTGCGTAACCACAGTTGTAGATGTATGCTAGAATGCCTTCTTTTGTTCCATCTAAAATAATTTTTGACCCATCTCCCAGAGTGCAGTGCACTGCAAGTAAATTATACCCCTAAAAATTAGTAATCATAGAATCATATACTGGTTAGAGTTGGAAGGGACCTTAAAAACCATCAAGTCCAATCCCCCTGCCATGGGCAGGGACACCTCCCAGTATATGCAGCCTTGACTTTCCTTTCAGCTGCTGAAATAAGATACTCATTTTCTCTAAAGTGTATGCAGATGGATGTCTTGAGTTTATGAACTGCCAAATGTGTGTCTTGGGGATAACTACTAGAGTTGCAAGGCAAAAAAGAAGCTGTCCAGCACTGGATAGTGGAAGTACTTGTCTAAAATCCAGTTAAGGATTTCTAATAAGAAGTGCAGACTATCTGTAGAGTCGTCCAGTAAAGCAGACATCTCCAGGTCTCATCCTCATGAGTTGATGTATTAAGTATAGAAGAAAGATTTCAGTACACCTTCAAAGCACAGAGTACTAGGAGAAAAGATGCTAAATAATCTCAGCATAATTAAGAAGCAGAATATTAGCTATGGAGTCTGTTACTCAAATAAAATGGACACCACATGAAGAAAAGTAAAAACTAAAAAACAAAACAAAAAATAATTTGGAATGCTTTATTTTCATGCTTTTAATAACAATTTTGCAGTATCTTATTAGCACTTGGCCAATTTTTCAATAAAAAAATAACCAAAAATATTACATAGTTACTTAAATACTGAACTGTGACCCACTCTGGTCTTGAAGGGAAATATAAATCTTTAGTTCTTCTAGAGACTTTTTCTCCAGTTGCTGAAAAATCTTTTCTGTGAATTTGAAATCTTGTTGATGCGCTATTTTGGATCTTTAGTTAATCCACAGATAACCTGGGACTAGCATTCATACCTGGAAATTTGAGTTCCTTCTTTTCACTGAACTTGCATGATATTTCTGTGAGCTGTGGATACTTAGCACGTTGCTAGTGCTAGATATTTTGGCATGGCTAGTTCAAAATCTGTTTTGAACAATTTTCCTCAGACAGTCACTTAAAATTTGGTTTTTTTTCTGTGATCATCAAAACCTAAAAAGAAGACTAAATTACTGAACATGGTTTTTTAACCAATTTGACCCAAATATTCCCCCCAAAACATTTCAGCATTCACTGACTGGCAGATAGCAGTGCCTTTATATCCAGTAGTACTGTCTCCCATGGGACAAGAACAGTCACTGGACCTTGCCTCTACCTAATCTCTTCAGTGCACAGTCCTTTTGAGTGACAGGGCTCTGCCTGCGTCTTACTGTAGCAGAACTCCCCCAAGACACTCTCCTTTAAACCTGATGAGCCCAGAGCATCCCCTGTTCTTTATTTTTGTATTTAAATCTCCTTTGCAGAAGTGCATTCCTAAATGGTTGGATTTCAGTATGTTTGGTTCTGTCTAGTTGAAAGTTTTACAGCAACCACCTTTTTTATTGTGGCACCAAAGATGCATCTCTTTCTTTCTAACCTTACTAACACAATAGGCCAAATGATGATTTGCTTCTGCTTGACACCTCTCTGGGTAGTGGACCAGCATGCAGTGAGTTGCAGCCTCTCCTAGAACTGTTTTGCACAAAACAACAAAGTGTTTCTCCATCCCTGTCTTGCTGTAAAGCTTAACCCTTCCAATATGTTGCTACCAGTATGCCAAACAGTATTGCCAGTGTTACAGGTCCCCTGCTTGGCACCCGTCTTGTTTTTCACCTCTGCTGTGGACATGCTAGCCACCTATCCTTCCTGGGCTAGATTTGCCCCAAATGTTGATAGTAAAATTTAAAAATGGGAAAGGAGGGCTGTAACCTGGAGATAGGCAAAGTAGGTCATTCATCAGTTACCAGTTCCATCATTTCTCTTTTCATAACTCTTGATATATGCTTGGATATATTGCTAATCACACTCTGGTTCCCTGCTTCCTAGGTTCTTTCATTAATTTCAAGTAAAATTATAATGAAAATATCAAGCAGTTAAACTGAGGTATGTGCAATATTCATGAAGCAGATATCCCCCCAAGTTCTAGTAAAGTCAGAGGCACTTATCCTGCTGGTTAGCTTTCACTCAGCATAAGAAAGGATCAAATTATGACCCTTTACTACAGTTGTTAGAGAAACCGAAGGCTGATTATTTTAACTACTACATTAACCAAACACGATTGGTTTTAATTTGTTGATTCTTGGTAGCGTTACAGATGGCCAAAAGGAATTTTTTTTTGGAGGATCAGATCCTTTAGCCTCCCCAGACAGGCAGCTTATATTCCTCCGTTCTCAGAGAAACATCTGTGGGAGAAATGGTGACAGTCTGAGCACTCGGGAGAGTTCTCGAGGCGCAGCTCACAGGTAAGCCAGTTTACTGTAGTTCATTGTAGTTCATTTCCTAGTCTACTTCATGCCATTCTACACTATTACATTCATTCTTTTCGCCCTCAAGACTTTTTTTTTTTGGTAACCTGCCATATCTAAAGGCATCCTGAAAAGCAAGGATGTTAATTGGGTTGAAAATGGTAATGATGCATCAAATTCTGTCTTACCTGTGGTGCTTTTCCTGCTCTCGGGACTCTTGAGTGCACATGTGTCCCAGAACAGAGGCTTGAGCACGTATTTTTCTGTGTTGCACTCAGCTCCTCCCTTGACCCATTATCGGTGGCACATTAAGCAGTGAATCAAATGTGAATCCCACAGTATTTCTCCTCATTCTTTTTCTGAGGAAGAGCAGGTATATGCTTGAGCCTTTTTTTGGTGTTTATTGCCTCAGTTAAAGCATAATTAGCTCCATGAAAAGGAAGGGGATTAACCGTCTCCACTTTAGCTGAGACCTCTATCACCTTTACATTTCAGGCTCCTATTTGGTTCTTCAGCTGTTTCAATTACCAGTCAAGGAGAGTTTTAAGTCTACAATATAATACTTGCAATTGCTAGTAAAGAGCATTTTACAGCATTAACTAGTCTGTCCTTACCACATCCTTTTCAGGCAGGCAAATAAATGTTATTATCCTCATTTTACAAACACATTGATTAAGTGACTCGCCTAAAGGCCACACATCAATTTCAATGTCAGTGCTAAGATTAGCACAGAGGAGCTTCTGCATTGCAGTCACAGAAAAAAAAATAAAAAATCTATATTATCAAGTCCACCCCCCCTTAGAAACAAGCAACCACTTCTCAGATAAGTAGCCTAGATAGCATTTACCTGTTTCACATCCTCCATATGCTTTGTCTACCTGTTGGCTGCTCCTTGTTGATGGCTCGAAATGGCTCTCAGTATGTCTCTGACATGGGAAGGTTTTCTGACTGCCTCCTGGTGTCAACCCAAGGGCTGGAAACCCATGAAACTTCCACATGGACGGCCGAGCTTGTGGAGGCAGAGGGTGAGGGAAGGAAGAGGGCCTAAGTGCCATTCTCCGAAGGGCAATGCAAAGATGAGCGGTGATCTGAGGAAGCAACATGGCAGGGTTAGGAAGAAATTAGGAAGAACTTCCACCATTATATGAGAATTGTTTTTTGCTTCTCCAGCCAAGACAATTTTCAATTCTTGGGTTGCATACAACAGGTACAATTCTCTTTTCTATTGCTACTGTAGCTCCTATTTGGGAATTGTGGTAGGTGCACTGGTAATACTGAAAGTTGAGTCTTCAGCTCTAAATGGCAGTAGTATCTCTAGTCTGCAACTGTTGAGCTATTAGCTATTGGGTAAATTGTTCAATTTTAAACCTCCTGCTTTTAAATTTGGAAGGAATTTTGGATTTGCTCTCCAGTGCCTGGTTTAGACAGACAGATTGTGCCTGTGTTCATCTCCTGACTGACTGAGGAGCAACACAGACCTTACTGCACGTGTGTGCTATATATGACAAATGAAAGTATAACACATAAGATCATAACATGCAAAAATCTGTAAAAAAATACTGAGTTCTTAATGGTAAAACCCTGCTCTCTTTACAAGCAGTTATTTGTAAGGAAAAATATGATGGTGGCTGTATTTGTTTCTCCTCCAGAACAGATCTTCCTTACCTGAAAAAAAACCAAACTAAACCAAAACAAAACAGAGAAACTCAGGACAGCATTTTTAACAACTAATTAAGGCCATCCACGTGTAAGGGTGGCAATGTTTTATTCTGATTTAGGTACAGTTCACAAGATCTTTCTGCCTCAACTTCTAAATGTGACAGAAAATCAAAATAATCGTAAATCTTTTGAACCACGGTAGTATAGTTCACAAGCAGATTCACAGATCTGTCATTAAAGCCCACAGTGTCATTTGCCAACACCTGAATTTGACCTAGTCATTGAAGCTGATACTGTGCCAGCGTCTGAAAGCAGATACATTGAAAAATTGTCCAGCATTTATGATAGATACTGGTATTTCAGACCAGACTCCCAGGCGATGAATTATATTCTTAATAAGCATACATGACAAAGTTAAATTTGGAAGTAGAATTTGAAGTAGTTGCCAACTTTTTAGCTGAAGGTCATTTGGACTTTTTTCTTTTTTTCCTTTTTTTTCCAAACCATGCACATGTAGACACTCACAGGAAATATCTGAATTTACCTTCAAAATACCTCAAATATTATCTATATGAATTTTACATTTGCCTTTTTTCTGCCTTTTAAAAGATCATTTTTTGCATTAAACTACTACTATTTATTGCTTGTGAATCACCTGTAGATTGCAGTCTCAGAATTACTCAGTAGGTTTATGCCTGTAAGAGTTTCATATTAGCTCCATTATTCATTAACAGCATAAAAATAAAGCATCATTCTAAATGAATGTTTATATGTGTGTGTTTTCTTGGCACTTCATTGGCTTGGATTTCTGTGCAACTAGTTATTACTCTTCCACCTCCGAATTATGAAGGTGTCATATTCAGAAGTGGTAAGTTTATCTGCGTGAAACTGTAATGGAGGGTTAATCTCACCTAGTGAAAAAGCAAAACATGGTTGGATGGCCATAGATGTGATTATGTGTTCTGAAACCTGATAATATTGTATCACCACAATTTAACATGCTCAAGGGCTTCACAACCTTAATTGCGTTTTAATGATGGCAGCTCTGTTCAATTATGTACTCCGGCTTCTTCAACAAAAAGCACTTCAGTCTTCAAAATGCTACTGTGGTACATCTCACCGGCAGGGCTGATTCAGTATTTGGGGGATGCCCTGTTGTCTCCAGTGAGTGCTAAGAGATGCACCCCAAAGGCTTCTGTGTTCGGAAAAAAAGACTAGTCATTATTGCCAGGCACCAATATAGCTTACAAGTGGACCTGCTGGAAAACACTTCTGGGGAGAGGGATCTGGGGGTCCTGGTAGATTGTAAACTATCCGTGCAACAGCAATGTGCCCTTGACACCAAGAGGGCTAATGGAATTCCAGGCTCCATAGGGAAGAGTGTGGCCAGAAGGTCAAGGGAGGTAATTCTCCCCCTCTACTCTGCCCTGATGAGGCCACAACTGGAACACTGCATCCAGTTCTGGGCTCCCCAGATCAAGACAGACCAGGAGCTACTGGAGAGAGTCCAGCGTAGGGCAACCAAGATGATTAATGGATTGGAGCAACTCCCTTATGAGGAAAGTCTGACAGAGCTGAGGCTCTTCAGCCTGCAGAAGAGGTGGCTGAGGGGAAACCTTATGTATGTTTAAAAGTTCCTAAAGGGTGAGTTGAAGGAGGATGGAGCCAGACTTTTTTCAGCGGTTCCCAGTGACAGGAGTGGGGGCAATGGGAACATTCTATGATTCTGTAGGAACTTTCATTCAAATATGAGGAAAAACTTTACAGTGAAGGTGGCAGAGTGCTGGAACAGGCTGCCCAGGGAGGCTGTGGAGTCCTCTTCTCTGGAGATTGTCAAGACCTGTCTGGATGCAGTCCTGAGTAAAGTGCTCTAGGCAATCCTGCTTAGCAGGGGAGCTAGGCTAGATGATCTCTAGAGGCCCCTTCTGACTCTGACAATTTGGTGATTCCGTGCTATATATTAATGTAATTATTGATATATAATCAAGATTAAAACAAGAGGAAATAATAAGAAAGACAATAAAATAATGGAAGACAATGTTTGCATGAAAATGACAATGTGTTTTCTTCTCTTTATCGCGCATGCTCTGCAGAGCAAGTAGCATCTAGTGTTTTCTGAGATGCATTACATTGCACAGTGGGAACTTCGTTTGTAGCTGGATCCTTAGGTAATACCACAAACGTGATTGTTGAAAAGAATTTTTCTTATAGTTCTCTCTGGTTTGTAATTTATTTTACTGAGCTTCTCATACATTCCGGACTACCTCCTTGCTAAAATAAATTAATGATTTTGACTAGGTACTTGCATTTCAATCTACCAAAGCACTTAGAGGCATGCCTCTTCCCATCTTCTGATACTTTGAACAGTCTCATTGCCTTCTATGAAACACGTCACATCGTAAGAGTCACAGGTACGCTTTAGTGTTTCACCGGTTCAGGATTTTAGCCATTTTTCTTTTCTTTGCATTTATTTCTAGGACCTAGCTTCTTAAAGCTGTACTGGGTCAATGATTCAGCTTTTTCTCATGTTTTCTGGCTCAGTTTTCTTACTCAAGTGTTCACTGATAACTCATCTCTTCTATTCACTTCCACAATCCACTCATGATTTTAGTAAATATCTCAAGTCAGCATGTATAATGAAATGAAATATTCAGCTGTGCTTTCAGAAGAAGATTAAAATTACCTACTGAACAAAGAGTCTGGTGCAGAAGACTTACTTTCACTTTCAGAAGCCCTTACAAACAAAAGTATTTGTGTTTGCCCAGAAACACAGTTTGTGCAGGAGCTATGGGTGAAATTTGCTTTGCTTCTCATGTGAAAGAAGTCAGGCTAGCTGATCAAAACACTCCCTTCTGGCCTTAAAAATCTCTGATGTATTTTGAAGCTTGTGACTGCAGCATCAGATCAATGATATGTTATCTTTGTTTCAAAAGAACAATCCTCTGTGATCATTGCTGCTGTGTTAGCTGATCATTTTAAATTAACATAACACAAAAACAATTTCAAAAAATCAATTCATATTCTTATCTGCAGAGTTCCAATTTTAAATATGGAAAAAGTATATTGAGAAAATGGGTATTCTCAGGAAGAAGGGGCTTATATTTACCACCCCCTCTGTGGTGGGTTGGCCCTCCAAGCCACTCGATCACTCTCCTTAGTGGGAGAGGGCAGAGAAAATATAATGAAAGGCTCATGAGTCAAGATAAGGACAGGGAGAGATCAATCGCCTATTACCATCATGGGCAAAACAGACTTGACTTGGGGAAATTAGCTTCATTTATTACCAATCAAGATCAGAGCAAGGTAATGAGAAAATAAAAACAAAATCTTAAAAAACCTTCATCTCCACCCCTTTCTCCTCAGAGAGAGGACACCTCACACTCTTCCCCTTTTGCAGTGTGGGGTCCCTTCCACAAGACACTGTCCTCCACAAACTTCTCTAGTGTGAGTCTTTCCCACAGGCTGCAGTTCACACACTTCTCCAGGGTGGGTCCCTTCCCCAGGGTGCAGTTCTTCAGGAGCAGTCTGCTCCAGCATGGGCCCCCCATGGGGTCACAAGTCCTGTGAGTAAACCTGCATCAGCATGGGATCTCTCCATGGATCCACAGTGTCACTGATGGGCTGGGCCTTGGCCAGTGGTGGGTCTGTCTTGAAGCCAGCTGACATTGGCTGTATGAGACACAGGAAAAGCTTCTAGTACATTCTCACAGAAGCCGTCCTTGTAGGGCCACACGTTGCAAAAACCTTGCCACACAAACCCAATACACCCTCCATTATCTCATGGTGCTTTTCAAATAAACTTTCATGTAACTTACAACTGCTAAAGGGATTTGAAGGTTATTGCATTCCATTCATTTTGAAGCAGATTGGATACTAAAAATACAAAGTAATGACTCAGAGCTTACCTTTCCTGACTCTGGAGCTGAAATGGTAAATATTTAATAAGGGAAGCTCTTTCTCAAAATTTTGTTCTTCTTTGTCTTTCCTTACAATAAAAAGCAAAATGAAATTCTAAGCACATAGCTGTCCGGGTACCACACTCACAGGTAATTATGTTTCCATAGTATAAATGCACAATCACCATCTTGCAAAAACATGTGAGGAATTTAACTGATAAAAGACAGTGAGACTATAATTGAAGAGCTACCATGCACTGTTGAAAAAAAATCACTTAGGTATATAATCATTCCCTTCATGTAATGCAATGGCTAAATGGACTGAAAAAAAATGTTACCGTATACTTTACTGTCTTGATATCACTGGAACATCTGCAAACAAGATATGTGTACTGTATAGTTTACAGGATATAGTTTTTAAAAATGCACATAATGTATAGGTATATAAATATTATTCATGTACTCTTGAGAGCAGTGGGCATGGTGCAGCATTTGTACTTTAGTACAATTTTCGAAAAAGATAAACTATAAGGACATAATGCTGACACTTAGTTCTTTCTTTGCAAGGGCTGAATAGCTGAAAATAATTTGTTTCTAATTCTGATTGTTAAAAGACATTTACCTAGAAGAAAAACCCATTAGGAGGAAACAGATGATGCCTTGTGCGTAACCAAGTGAACAAAAGAATCTTTTTACCAGGAGCCATCATCCCAAGGAGACGCTGTAGCCCCTTTGGAAAATATCTCTCAGAATAGCACAATATATTTGGCTCAAGGTAAGAGATAAATAAGGGTGTACCAGCAGGGAGAGAAGCATGAATACAGAGTATGAGAGAGAAAGTACGAATGAAAAATGCCAATCTGGATATTTCGGCTCCCTCTCCACTCATTTTCCCACACTGGCCCTGGCCCAGATCCTTGGTCTCTGAATGATTTCAAAGACGCTTTTTTTTTTTTTTTCCCCCTTAACATGGAACGATGCTGTTTTGTATAAACTAGCTGGCATAGTAACAGTAAGAAAGAGTCTCCACAAACCTTTATGGGCCCTAACAGCTCCCTGCCAAAAGCAAATGTACATACCATAGGCACTGGAAGTCTGAAGGAGTTCTTAGAATGTTTTACATGTAGGAAATAATAAAGGTATTCTCTGGGCCTCACCTCACCATGAGTAGATAATGTGAACTGGGTTGGGGCATAATCTCAATTTGACAGCCCTCGGGGCTCAGATTCCCTGCCTTAGTTCTTACCTTCCCTGAGTAACACAACCATAGCGGAGCCTTGGCATGGAAAGTGCACTCAGATTGCTTCATCGGTGCACTCAACTCAGAGCCCAGCATAGGCTGCCCATCTTGTGTTAATCCAACTTGCTGTTCTCAACAAAATCAAGTACAACAAAACATATTTTGAGAATTCTTACTGCAAATTAAACTGATTTTTCTTTCTGCTCTGTGACTTCCACAAGAAGAGGTTATCATTGTCCTTTTACTCTGCAAAGTACAAGAAAATGCTTTTTGCTAGTAGCATTAAGACAGAGATTTCCATCTTTCAAAAAGCAACCGAGTACATCAACATTAAAAAATACAGTGTAGCCCACAAATATGTGTACACCGCCACAGCATGCTGAAGATAGCTTTAAATTACATCAGGTGACTACTGCTGTCTGACTGCTAAAGGTGCCATAAAGATCAGCACGGTGCAAAATTCATCTTGGAATCTGGTTTGGTAACCAGAGCTAGCTAATTGTAATGATCAGATCTGGTTCAGGCCTGTTCTAGATAGGTAAAATTGCATCCTGGCTTAGATTTTGGTTTAAATTGTACAGCAGATATAAAAGATGGGACATGAATTTCACAGAGAGATCTGGATTTTCTTAAAGTTCACAAATGGTTGAATCTTTCAGTTTGTGACTATTTCTAATCGAAATCTCGTTATGCTTCCTAGAAAATTCTTGTACTTGAAAAGTGCAATTTCTCAATAACTTGCACTGCAAGCTTTCTTTACTTTTAGCTTTTCAAACTTAGTTAAGGTGAAACAGGCATGAATAAACTCTTCTTAAAGGTATGAAGTGTAATTTTTTTGTTAAAAATACATTTCCATCACAAGAATCAGGATGACCTGGGAAGGCTGAGTGGATGAAAGCTGCTAATTTCAATTAGCTGTCTCTTTCTGCCTAAGCATGGTAAGAAAAGATGTTTACATATTTTATTTTTCTGACACGTATTTCTCCACATTTGGGGGAGGGCAAGAGGAATCTTAGACAATGGTAGAAAGATGCAAGTGGAGCAGTCGTAATGGAACAGTTATAGCTTCATTTTATCACCCAAATGGTGCCAACCGAGGTTATATCTGTTGGATCTGTATTCCTTGGCTAGAGATCTAACATTTAATTTCTTTAATCTCTCCCAAGAAAGAGTAACGATGTTACCAAACTCTTCCAAACCTTGTAAACTTCTCACAACAGTATTATTAGTGTTATTACTTTTATTCGTTCTTGCAAAAAATAGGTGATTTGGGAGTCCAGGCAGAAAAGCCAAAGTGTCAGAGGTACTGCTATCCGTTCCTTTCTGCAGGCTCAATAGTCGCTCCTTGAGCTGAACAGAAGACTGACTCTTGTATTCCCTGATGGAAAATTTTCAATGGCACTAATTAAATAGTGTGCATGGCTCCAAGTTACAGCAAGTCACATATCACTTACAGTTTATTGCTGTTGATTGCAATTTTTATTGTTTAGCTGCCTGTTTGAAATTGTGTATGTGTAAGATAAATGCAACAAGACAGATCAATTTCTAAGTTCTCTTTTTTTCACTGAGGAGAAAGTTTCCAATTATTTGTATGCCGCAGATATCAAATTATTGCTAATATACTCATTTGAAACTTTAAATATTCTGAAAATATTTTGAGAATATTAAGCCTTCTTAAATCCATCGATAGCTTTTCTTTCCCCCAGATTGGTATTGTTTTGATTCATGGGGGGAATTTTAGCTTATCTGCTGACAGTAGGAAAATACACAGATACTTTTTTTAAGAATGATACTTTTTTAATGAAAATAAAGGAGCTAGTGGTAATCAATAGTAGAAAAAGAGGTTAGTGAGGTTCTGTCCTCAGACATGAAAATAATTTCCACAAATGAATGTGAAATGCAGCTGCATTAGGTAACAAACCAAGTTTAGAAACAGGACCAGAGGGACAGGCTCTAGCTGCTCAGTACTTTTGCTGCTACTGTAATTCCTGAAGTTGTTAGATGGAGACACCAGTCCTGAAAGGATGATACAACCCTGTGTCCAAGGTGGAGATATCACTGATACCTAAATACCTCTGGCCAAGCATGTGGGATCCCCTCCCAAGTACCCAGTTACAGCACACAGACCTAGGCATGCCAGGGGCAATGCAGGGGTGAGCCATGGCATTACCCTGAGCTGGGGTACCATGACCAGAAAGTGTCAGAAATATTGTGACAGGACTGGGGGGATGTGCTGGGAGCACATGGTCCAGGAGAGAGAAGAGCATGGGGGCTATGAGTAAGCAGGATGCTATTCACCCTCAGTTTCATTGAGAAATAAACGCACACAGAATGTTTTTATAAGCAGTGTTGTTGCTAGATCACCAGCCTCTATTTTTCATACATATCTGAATGTCTGTCACCCTGCTGATAGGGGCACTGCTTCTGCCCAAGGGACCAGTTTGAAGCCCATGGTGGCCACAGCTAGCTAAACCAAAAGGCAAATTTTCATGGGTCACAAACGATTGAGAGGTCCAATAAAACAAAGGTAACTTTTACGCCTTCAGTATTAACAACAGCTTATTGAAGACATGTATCTTGACTCCAGTCCATCTCTAATTAAATCTAAATTAAATTTCACCAAGGAGAATTACCAGGGCCTAATTTTTAGACTGTGTGATAAATCCCACGTTCTGATACTAACTAGCTGTTCACTAGAGACAAAGATCCACTGAAGAAAAAATATTTTGTCCTTTCTTGGTATATTAGCCCATGGCACAAGAATTAAGCTAGTAGGTTTCTTTGGATAGGCAGTATAATGCACATTTATATTTATTCAAAGCTGCCCTAATTGTACAGACCGTAAAATATCTTTGGAACTAAATCAGAGTTCTTGGCATGAGAAAATAACCATATATTCAATATCTAAACTTATCCCTTTCTTTGGTGGGCAGCTTTAAAACACTTGCTTTTCATAGAACTTCCTCTGTCTAAGTTATATAAATGTGCTAATGTTGCTTTACTAATAGTTGCTTTGGTCGCAGTAAAGTTTTTGGGTTGTTTGGTTTTGTGGACGCTTTGTGTGTTCGTTTGTGCTTTGTTTGTTTGTTTGTGATTTTTTAAGTATAGTTTTTCTTATGCATGCCTTCCACCTGGAAATACTTTGCACTGAATTAGATGGACCTTTTTTAAACCACACAACTTAATGTTAAGTTTTAATTAAGCAGTCTTTTTCATCCATTATTTTTCATCCTAGGAAGCCTAAATCTCATTCTGTTTCTGCCTGAATATATGTAGATTACTGTCTTATTTTATCTTCATATTTATATATTCACTTTCAACAAACTTAGATGAAGCTTAAGTTTTGGAAAATCATATATAAATTGTTTTTCATATGGTCCTTTTCTTCCATCTGTAAACATTGAACGAATAACAGTAATTTTGTGAATCAAGCCCTGTAATTTTCAGTAACAAAAACAATGACCATTTCACTAATCATCGAAAACAAATTAGTATTGTGAAAACAAAACGCTGGTGTTCTATGAAAATATCACTTTCTTTATAAAATTTAGAAGATGACTGATAATTTTATGTGCCTCAGTTTCTCAATACTCAACGTGAAGTTGAAAGGCCCAAAATACTAGGTGGAAAACAAGATTGTCTAGATGTAGTCAGTGGATCTAATTTGTGCAATGTGTGATGTTGAGGTATATGATGACACTTTCAGTTCCTGCCACAATAAGAGATCACTTTCCTGCCTTGCTTATAAATCTCAGCCTTCCTTACAGCCTGTATAAAGCATCAGCTTGTGTTTAGTCCAAGCTGTTGGGTAGTCTGAAGTCCTTAAGTGACATTACCAATTAATCATTAGTAATTAGTCTGCATTTATTATATAAAATGATTAAGAAACATCCATTTCAGATGTCTACACAAAAACTTCATGTGCTGCATAGATATACTCTGAACTAACAAAGCTAAAGGAGGGAATTGACTCCACACATCTTTTATTAATATTTATAAACTAATTCTTAAATAAAGATGCTTACATCTGCCTCTTGCTCCAGATGGTGCAATTTAGCTGCCTATGTTACTTGCAAGTTGTTTTCGGCTTTAAACAAATACTTAACCCAGCAGTTTTCTTATCAAGAATTTTCCATTTCTCGCAAACTGAAACCTAAACTTTATTGCTGTTTTAATTCTCAGAAGAGGGAGTTTCCTGTCTCACAGGTCAAAAGTACAAAGAAAAAAAATATCTTTTTAATATTTCAGTGCGGCAGCCACAATTGTAAAACTGCCTGATACTATACCCTCCAGTTACTAGCAAAAATTCAGGCAGCAAATTTAATCAAAAATTCTCATGAGGTCTGACAACATGCAGACAGTAGGACTGATCTGCTGGAACATTTATGGGGTTTTTTTTTTCCTTTCTTTCCTTTTTTTTCCCCCCTGACATATCATCATTGAGTTTACATTTATATTCCAGCCACAAGGAGTATCATTTCCAGCTTCCAGCAATCTTTCAACATATAGAGCAAGGCTGTGTCCTTGTCCTCAAATCCGCCCAGGAGGAGGCAGTGAACAGGCTGCAGTGCTCTGCCAGGACAAACAGGTGTTGGATGCTGTTTTCCTATGTAAGAACCATAGCAGGATGGTGCAGCTGCTTGTGAGGAAACTAGAAAAAAGCAGTATGTATAGGATGTCCTGTAGGAATGGAAAAAACACAGCATGCATAGATTGGCATGGTCCTAGCAAAGTTATGGCCCAGATCCACCATATGACTAGCCTTTGTTGAGATCTCCAGATGTGATTCACCTGTCTGCTGGTGTAATAACTAGAAATGACTGAAATATCTCTCTGCTAAGTTATGCTGTAGCTGCAATTTTTGCCTTGAAGCTTTATTACCAATAATATATTTTGAAACAATATTAAATTCTAAAAAGTTATAGAATTATCTCACTTTGATATTGTAAAATCTTATTCTTATAAAAACAATTTCAGTCTTATTTTAAAATTTACAACATTATTGAAACTTCCATAATAAAATAAATATGTAGCTTGAGTGAATGCCTTTGGGGAGGTAATACACAGCTACCTAGATTAAAAACAAAGTATGTGAATGCTTTCCAGATTATTATGTTAAAAAGTGATCAGAAATCTCTGGTTCAGGAAGCTTGGGGAAGAAATTGCTACTGTTTTTCAATATTTAAGTGAAAAACTGAAATCTACTTCACCAAATTTTACTTGTGGAATGAATTGGAGCCAGAAATAATTTGAAAGGTAAAATTTTAATGAAGATTTTATTTATTTATTTATTATTTTTATGTGTGTTCCTTAGCTATTGCTGAGGGTGTCTGATTGGTTTTGTTTGGGGAAGGTTGGTTGGTTGTTCGTTTTTTTTTTAAATTAAGATAAGAAAAATATTTGGAATAGCTTAAGCCTGATTTGCTTTACTGCCTCTGTACCTAAAATGATATGTCGTCGCATTATGAAACTTTCTCAAAAGGTTAAAATTCTCTTCATTCTCCTGTATCCAGGAAAAACAGCGTAGTAAAGACAGTAGTCACAGCCACGTAATCTTGTGAGTCTGTGCTGATCATCCAGAGGTTTTTACCAGAGTGGACATTACCTGGATCTTGATCTGATTTTAACTGAAGCTACTAAAATAGCTGCTCCAAACAGAAGTAAGGCCAGAAGCAGAATGGATATGTGAAGAATATGCAAGTAAAAGCCATGCCACTACAAGCAACCAGTGAGCAGAAGATTTGGGATCACATTTTAGACCTAGATGATTAAAAATTAGGTAGGTCTGTTCCAAGGAATTTTCCTACAGCTAAGCATCCAACCTGACATACTGAAGTAGTAGCCGTGAACTACTAGTAGTAAGATAAGGGTTACGTTTAGAAACTCTTCCTGGTCACCTCTTGGCTATAAGTATCTTCTCCTTTCACAGGTGACTGGCTGTAGGAATGCACTTTTGGGAATGAAGAAGGCTCCAATCTCAGCTATGAAATGGCAGGGAGAGGATCCCTTGTCAGCGCAGAGGCTACAGTCAACTACACAAGAGCTCTTTTCCTTCTCCTTCTCCTTCTCCTTCTTGGAAGAGGGATCTGGGTCTTACTAAGCTGTAAGCCACAATTTGCAGTGGAGTCTAGAGACAGTTGCTAAATTCTTTGCTGGCAGACATCTATGCCTACTTGCCTGGGACAATAAACTCAGAATACCTAAGACCAAATCAAATAGTCTTGGAATAACCAGCTTAAATTAAACTCATACTCTCCCTGGGCTTTTTATACAGCTAACAGGGAAAGAAATGCAGGCTGAACTGCTTTCTGGAGGATTACAATTTATGAGCTGCTTCCTAATGGTGCCTTTCTCGTTGCATATGCTACAGTTCGGAAAACTGGAGTCCCAGATTCTGTTCTCAGCTAGGCATATAGAAAGAGGTTGAATGAATTGTGGCCACGTCTCATTT
>VZTM01003949.1:393055-409927 GCA_013400555.1 Jacana jacana | reverse complement strand
CCTGAACAGTTCTATGATTCTACTCTATTCTATCCTATCTGTACCAGAGCCCAGAGGCGTTACCTTCTCTGTAGGATCTTTTGACACCAAAGCTCCAGTGCTCCATTGCTCCCTATTGTATAATGCCTGGTAATCTCTCTAGTTTCTGCAAGCAATCTGAAACCTCCCTGATGTGTTTTCAGGCCCAGGATGTGGGCTGCCGGGCTCCTCTTAGCATCAGCCCTGTGCTGACTTCCAGGGAGTGCCTTTGAGAAGAGAAAGCTGCTTTCTCCTGCTGCTTGCTATCTTGTGGCATTATCAACCTCCAAAACTATTTCTCTGTGAATGAGGCTAACGGTAAAATAAAACCCAACAATAAAAGGCCTTCCAAAACTGAGCAGTTTTAGGTATCTGATCTCGCAGCCTTTTATCTCTGGGCTGTTCTGACCTATTCATGTCAAGAGAGAATAGAATCTGTGAGACTCTGATAAATTTGTACAGCCCCTGCATAGTCTAGGGGAAAGTCTAATTTGATCTGACATTTACTAATCTGCCAAGACTTTCAGCGATTTGTTTTCATACTGAGTTGAGTTTCACGTGCCATAGAGAAATGGGTAAACATATTGCACTGGTAGCAACAGCAAGGGGGATGCCAAGTATTTGTATTCATGCACTTGAAAATTCCTTTCTGCTTGTTTTTTTTAAAATGGGGATTTATTCCTTGTGCTAATTGTCAGGTAGCTAATTTCATTCACCTGGTGAAGTGCTGGCAGAGTGATTCCTGTGAATTGTGAGGCTTTTTGTTTGGGTTAGTCTTGCATTGCGTTCATATTTTCCTGAGTCTGTCGCCTTAGCGTGCCAGCTGTATATGGGATTCCAAATACCAGATCATTTGTCCACCCACCACACGACTGGGCCAATGGCAGCTGGTATAGTGCATAGATATTCTTGAATTTGTGTCCTGAAATGGTTCTTGCAATACAGTGGGAAGTTCTTTGTTGTTTATGTATTTCTGGCACTTTGCAAGTAAACAAGTTAAAATCTCCAGTGCACGGTTTTGGTGTTTGGTTTGTTGCTTGCATTTGTTTGTTTTGTGGAGGTTTTTTTTGTTTTGTTTTCTTTAGTGCTTTTCTTCTCTTTGTGTATTTTAGGATACCCTGATAAGGTAGCACTACAAAGAGTTGGGTTTAGATTTGGAATCTGTATTCAATGAAATCACGCTAGGAGTTTATTCAGACCCCTGGATTAGAAAACCTCATTATTTAGTTCTAATCATTATATCCGAAACCCAGAGGGTGTCGATCTCTTTCTTATAAATACTGTTTGCAGAAATCCATAGCGATGGCATAAACACAGCACAGGAAAGTTTGTGCCCAAACAAAATCAGTTGTCCTTTTAAGGGAAAAAAAAAAAAGGGGGCAACAAAACCAACCAGCCACACCACCTGCAAAATCTCACTTGTTAATTTTGATTTCAAGCCTGAAGAGTGTACTGCCTGCCAAAAAATAAAGCATGGTAGTGGATCACAGTAAAGATGCCCATAGGTGGGGTACCCAAACAAAGGCACTAACTTGGAGCATCCCATCAATTAATGTTTGTTTTCATATTGCTGTGAAAAGTCTTTTTTGAAGCTGAAAACTGGATTAAGGTTTCCAGGACTGAGTTTCAGGCTCATGGGTGGGTGCAGCCTGGTTGGGGGAGAAAGGCAGTGCTCAGGACTCCACCTCTCTGAGGTCTCTCATCAGTGAACCACATCAGTGGCTTCACTGCTTCTTTCAAGGAAAACCCAAATCGCTGCTCACCACATGACCTCAAGTCACTTCAGTTCTCATTGCCCAGTTTCTGTATCTGTTTCCTTCCCTGCAAGTGTTCCAGCTTCATTCCAGCTGGAGGACAGAAGGGAGCATACTGGGGGTTCTCTTCCCAACTAGGAATTAGGTGGTGGTGCCTTTGAGGGCAGTTGAACCCCTGTCATGGCAGGCAGAAAG
The DNA here is from genome assembly GCA_013400555.1 of Jacana jacana. Classification (NCBI taxonomy): domain Eukaryota; kingdom Metazoa; phylum Chordata; class Aves; order Charadriiformes; family Jacanidae; genus Jacana; species Jacana jacana. The sequence goes on along the minus strand of VZTM01003949.1, from coordinate 407,960 downwards.
AGCCTTATGTTACTCTGCTTTCCTAACTCCAGTAACATCTCTGCAGCCCTATATCTGGGGAAAGGGCTCTAGTTAGCATAGCCTGCCAGGGGTCCTTGTGGCACAGTCATCTGTGTCCTTGTTTTATTTCCTCAGCTTGTATTTCATTAACCTTTTGCCCTGCTGGCTTTCCATGGACTAATTTCCAATGAGCTCGTCATTTCTGGTCTCCTCCGCACTCCTGTGCACACGATCTATAGACTCAACCTTTCCAATGGATGGACCTTTCCACCTGGCGCTGGTGGAAGAGTCTCTTCCCTGCATCCTCCCCCTCACCTGCTTTAAAGTAATGCAGAGTGTTTTACAGCCTTGTAACCTAACAGCATTTGGGAAGGAGTTCACTCTTTCTGGAATTAGTAAAACATTAATTGGCTGCCAGTAAACCTGAAGTTGAGCGCAGCTGGCCATGTGTTTGGTTTGGTTTGAAAACTCTTTAGAATAAAATGTGTTGACAGCTTAAAGCTGTGTAGCAATTTTATTTTTTTCTTTTTCTTTTCTTTTTTTTTTTTTTTTTCATATTCACACCATGAGTAAGCTGGCAGAAGGTCTGGGATGCTCACCAGCAGCATTACTCAGGTTTTGGTATCAGCGTATTAACTGCACACTTGGCATTTTACAATTGCAATGGCTTTGGATTAAGCAATTCCTTTGATAATCATCAGAGGGATTCTGGACTGAGAGAGCATTCGTTGTGCCTGGATTCTTTGTTAGGGTTTAAAAATTATACCAAGTTTTGAAGACAGAGGTTTTTAGAGAGGACAGCTTGCTTCTCAGAGGCACTTTTAATAACTAACAGGTTACTTGTATCTTTTAAACTGTTGGGAAGCTCAGAGATACCTCTGAACTGTAGCTCCTTTTGCTCCATTAGGATTTTTTGGCCATGTATAAATAATTCCTAAGACAATTAGAGATTTTTGTTGTCGCTCCTTCTTAAGAGAGATTACTGTCAATTTTGTCAAATGCTGTGAAGCTGGGGAGGAAAGGTGGCTCTGAGTGGAAACCGTGGCTTTCAGCAGTGGTTTTTCTGGATGATGTCCAGAGTGATGGGGAGAGATTTGCATGTCTGGTTTGGGGCACACAGCTTGTCTTTGGCCAAATATTGTGTAATTAGGAGTGTAACATCAGCGGGGAGTGGTGCTGAGAGCCGGGGTGCCTCAAAGACAGTTAGAGCAGACTTTGCAAACGGCATCTGTGTCATAAAATCAGTCTTAGGGCTTCAAAGGGAATTCTTTCTTAATTTCAACTCCTGCTGATGTTTAGACTTACTGGCCCTGAAACACCTATAGCTTCCCACCACCCTACTTTTTTTATTTATTTGTTAATCCTGTCTGTCATCTCGCACCAATGAGCTGCTTAAGTGTCTGCACTGCTTAAGTCTTTCCTCTTGTTTACAAGAAGTGTGGCTGTGGGCTTTTGGTTTCAAATAGCCCAATTTTCCAGCTCATCTCCAACCAGCTGAGGGCTTTCATACCGCATGGCCCAAATCAGTGCTGGTAGCTCCCAAACTGCACCTGGAGAATCATGAAAGGTTTTGTTTGTGGCATGATCTCAAAGTCCTAGGTTGGTATGTTGCTTGCTGTGAACCCTGTGGTGTGGGAGCACGGTGGTGCTGCCATCTATCTTGGATGTTGATGCTTCTTGGCTAGGACTTTAGTTATCCTGTGGCCCATGACAGGGAGTGGGTGAACTGCAGGTGCAAACTGGCATTGAAGTGCTATGAAGTGGCATGTGGTCACCTCTGGAGTTCGGACATCTCAGCCTCTTGAGGAATTTAGTCTTGACTGGTGAAAGGGGGGATGTCTGAGACCTCACCCGTCTTAAAAATAAGCCTAGATTGAAGCTCACATTATTATTTTTGAGAAGTAATGGTCACAGCAGGGATGTGGGCTGTTGCATACTTCAGAGTGATCAGTAGAGAATTGTTTCAAATAGTAAAGGCTTTTTTTTTTTATTTTATTCTCTTTCTCTCTCTTCCTCCTCCTTTTTTTATTTTTTTTGGCTTTGTTATTGTTATAAATGACCCGGGCAGTGCAGTAGAGTTTGATCCTGAAAGGCTTAAAAATGCTGGCTCAGGTCCAATCGTTTTTATTTGTGGAGGTTAAGTGTGATGTGTGTTTTATACGCATCAGAAGAATCTTATACATGCATGGCTTGTTTTAAGTCTTCAAATATTATTTGACATACGCAGAAAAATTAACATGTAACTCTTTGCTTACTGAGACTTTTTATATGAGAAGTCAGAACTGAGAGGTTCCTCCCTCCCCTTTGTCACAGTAATGTTGCCTCATTAGTTCAACTTGATTTGGTGTGAATCATTAGACCGTAAACCTGGCAAAATTCGTCCCCACTTCACCTGGCCAGGGTGGGCAGTGCAACTTGACTTTTATAATAATGAGGAGTTTTTTCAGTGTTTGTGACTTCAGTATACTTAGTAAAACAACCTTCTTTCTCAGCCAATTGGTACATCGGGGCAAGTGACCTGGGCTGTGTCGTTATCACTTTTCCTGGGAGGTCTTCTGAAACATATCTTTCTCATTTTTCTATATAATGAAACCCTCTTTTATGTCTCTTGTTCAAGTGAATAAAAGTGGGAGATTATGTTCTTATTAATCCATTTTTCAATAGCTACAGATTAAAAGAGGCCATTTTATTAAAGCTGTTGTAATTTTAGAAGTAATACATTGTCAGGAAAAAGAATACACTTTTTTTAACACAGTGATAATTAACCACTGAAGCAATTTATCAACTGTTACTCAGTGGATTCCCTGTCGTGGAAGGTGTTAAATCAAGGATTGATGTATAGGGAAATGCTCTAGTTAAAGCAGAAGCCAGGGAGGAATTGATTGATACGATGTGGCCTGTGTTACATGGGGAGATGGGAATAGATCATCTCGGGGTCCCTCGAGGCTATAAATCCATAAGAATCTATTACCTTTAAATACTGATAGAAGATTAGGCCTGGATGTGGAAAATATATTTAATTTCTCTGAGTGACTGCAGTGCCATATTGAGTCACTGTTCTGGTCCCGGCTTGGTGTCACCTTGTGAATTAACGGGGTGATTTAATGAGCGCTTCTGGGTTGCCACCTCCGCTTCACCAAAGCTAAGGTGGCTTGGCTGGTGGGAGGGCAGAGCTGGTGCTCAGAGACTGAGATGTCTCCACAGAAAAGATTTCACAGTAAGAACTGCCCTCTTCTGCTTGCGGAATAAAACCCCCAAACAGAAAGAATGGACTGTGTATTGTATGTGTTTTTCCTAAGGAAAAGTCATTGGTGAGGAATATAATATGTATTTAAAGAAAAAAAAAGACACTAAATGACTAAATGGATTTTTTTGTTAAATGCATTCAACAAAAAGGAAGCACATACTGGCTCACTTAAGAGGAGAAAAACTTAGAGGCTTGCAGGTTTTAATAACCCCTCACTTTGAATTCCACCCAGTTCTGATTGTGAAACGAATCACGGATTTTACAGCTGAGTAGCACTGGGAAGTGTTATAAACCTGTGGCCTGATTCACCCATCGGTGGTAGGGATGCTGCACACATTTTGTAGGATTACTGAGAGTGTCCTTAAGAAAATATTTTTCTAGTTGTGCCTTAGTGTTAGTCATTGGATTCATACTAAAGGTTAGCTTTGCTTTGTGTTAGCATTTATATAATCACAGATTTATTTGTGCTGCAGCCTGTACTGAAAGTAATTGCTGGCTAAATGGTGATGTAGCTGTGGGTCATGCGGGAAGCTCCCGCCTGGGAATAGTAAAGGCTCGTGGAGTGACACTTGGTATGTTATGGCTTAATGGAAGCGCTGATTTTGATCCAATCTATATCACTTCTTTATCAAAAGTGTTAAGAGAGTGTATATAGTTGGATGAAGGAGTGAGAACTTAGTTGTGGTTTTTAGAGATGAGGTGCTTAGACATAGAAATAGACAAAAAGGAAAAAAAAATGCCCAGAGTTGGTTGTTTACATGGGAATTTCCTGTAAGTGTTTTGTCTTGTCAGCATTGATGACTTGTTTGNTCCCCCCCCCCCCCCCCCCCTTTCTTCCTGCAGCTCAGTGTTGATGGGCCTTGGTACAGCTCTACTCCACTGAACACAGAGGCTCTGATATGTGGTCTTCATAGATGTGTTTGCTTGTGCAGGGGCTGCTGGTGTTTGCCTGTCCCCTTTGTGCCCTAGGGCTGTCCCTTTGGCACCTGCACTGCCAAAGCCCAGGCGAGACCAGTTCTCATAAACCCAGGTCAGCAGTTACCCATAACTTGATTGTTGTCAGTCATTAAACATCCTCCCAGTTTTGGGGCTTCTTTTTAATGGTGGTGCTGCTGTGCACTGAATAATAGCCCTCTTCCTGCAGTTTCTGCCTCCTCCCATCCCATATTCCTGTCTGGAGCAATGCTTCCCAGTGGAGGAAGCAGGGATGGAGGGAGAGGAGTGCTGCAGGGTGTCTCTACCACTTGATACCTGCTGCAGTCGCTTGATTGGGTGCAGGAAACGGATCTGTGCCTTGTCTTCCGGAGACCAATTTTCTTGACCGATGGACTCAAGGGTCTGTCTGTTTCTGCTTTACTGTCACTATTTATTGCCTTGGTATTTGTTTGGCAGAAGGTTTTTGTGTTTTAATACCAGCCCTGCAGTCCATTGCCAGGAAATGTAGAACCTGTGAATGGTTTCAAAGTCCATCTGACTCCAGTGCTTCCAGCAGGATTTATATTTTTTGCTGGTTTAGAGTTACAGTGTCATAAGCTTTTTATTTGTTCTTATTATATCATGGGCATCTGCAGACTGGTGAGTCCAGTTCTCTTCAGCTGTTTATGTGCAAATACGTCTCTGATTTTGTGAAAGGAGGTCATTCTTTATTTCTCCTGACTGATGCTCCAAGAACATCCGCCCCCCCCTGCCCCGTAAGTCATTAAAAGAAAATAGAATTAGTCGTGCCAAAACTGGTAACTGCAGAATGCATATGACTGTGATGTTCATAAGAAGGCTGAAAAAAGCTCTCGGTTATCTGGAGTATACTCCTAATTCAGTATCCGACCAGGTTTTATTCTGGTAAGTCTGGTTTCCTGTGTGCAGTTCGGCTGGGAGCAGAGCCTGGGGCGTGTTGCCAGGGCTGTAGTGAGATTCCAGGAAGACTTGATTTAATTTCTCATTGTTGCAAAGAATAATTTATTTAGCAGTTAAGCTCCTACTCTGTTTCTTCCCTGGTCAAAACAGTAGCAAGTTCCCTTTCTTCTGAGATTACTTCCAAAATTGTGACTTTCAGTGGAATCTGAAGATTGTAGTGCACAAGAACTAAAGTTTGGTCCTGTTGCTTGCAAATTGTGAATTCTGAGTCAGGACTTACTGCCTAAACCTAGTTCTGGCTGGTTTCAAAGTAAATGTGTTCATTACTATATGTGCTGTTGTGAATTCAAACAGTTGCCAAACATAACAGAGTAACTCGGTTCATTTTTTGGAGTGTTTTGCTGGGGATCTGACTTTTTGTCATTCTAGTTTTTCTTTGCTTCGCTTTTCCTTTAATCTTTAACCTCACAAAATTAAAATATCTTTTTCCAACTGGGAAGAGATGATATTTTGTAGGTACTGGCCAGGGCTACTAAGAAGGGGCACTAGGCATTAATGAAGAAGAGTGATGCTGGGAGGGTGGAGAGAGAAGAAATCTCAGGATGTGAGTGTAAGGTGTCCTAAGCAATGTGTGTCTTTCTGTAGGTACACAGTGAATGCTGGGTCACTGGGACACAAAGTGGCTTTGCTGCTGGATTGCCTGATTATCACTGCTTTCTGAAGCAATGCAGTCATGGCATTACCTGGTTGTTTTGTTTCTGCTTAAAGCTTTTAAGTGTTCCATCTGAAAATATACTGCACCCAAATAAAACCCATTTCTGTGCCATTAATAAAAGGTCGGTAACAGAACTCAGGTCACTGAGTGATAAAAATCCAATTTTACTCTTCACCCCAGTTTTAGTCATGTCTTTCAAACATTATCTGCAGATGTCTTCATTATCCATGTTGGCTCATTTTGCCCCGAACAAGCAATAGAGGGAAGGCAATATCCTTTAGAGAGTAATGTGGTTGATTGACTGTGTTTTTTCTAATACTGCTGCAGAAAAGATTCACATGGGTTCCAAGTCCTAGGCTGACAACATGTATCAGAGCATATGCCACTTGGGCAGTATAACCTTCATTCCTGTCTTCCTAGCATTTTATCTAGTATATATTTATGTATTTGCTTATCCAAATATTACTTTTTTTTTAAATAGCTGTCACTCGCTCTTCAGCTCAAAATTAGAAATGTCAGAAAAGAGTTACAAATAGCACTGGTGTTTTCTTGGTGGTTTTTTGTTGTTGTTGTTGTTGTTTTGTTGTTGTTGTTGTTGTTTTATTTAATGGCTCCTCTGTATAGCTATTTGAAAGGGGGAATGTAGAACAGTGGTATGATATTGTGAGAGTGGCTGAGGATTTGTGGCTTTGTCATCCTAGGCAGTAACCAGCATGCAGCAAAGATGACAAGCCTTGTCCTGGAGAGCTCCATCTTGGTCTTTTGATATGTATTTTTATCCTAGTATTAATCCCACTTTGTACTGGGATTTCTAATGTAGCAGGGACAGGGAAACCTCTGCTGAGCTGCCTCCAGCTGCTCCAGAGGTGTGGGCAGAAACTGGACTAATGTTTTGAGGCATCAGTTGAAGCAGTCCTCCAACGTGGTCTTAAGGAGGTACTCCTGGAAGCATCTTTTTTTCTGTACCCTTTGCCAAATGTTTCAAATAGGGAGGGTTTTTTGAAGTGCAAAATAAGTTATTTTTGTAAGGAAAGGTAGATGTTTTGAAATGCATATTTCTCATGTAGTCGCCTTACTCCCTGAGCAGGTTCTTTTATAACATTTTGAAAATGAGCCCTGCTGTACTTCACAGCTGGAATGGTGTCAGCTGGCACATTATTCTTGGATTTTGGAAATGTTGGGAAGAATATTGGTGTTGATTCAGATATACCGCTGGGTTTTCTAGAAGACATATTTAAAAGGAGTACTATAGCTTCAGCAGATGCTCCACTTCGTTCTGCAAGGTAGTTGTCTAATAGTACTTTGTAGCATGGAAATTTCATCATCTCTTCATGGATGCAGCTGTGGGATGCTAATTCTTAAATACAGTGAGATTGTTCTTTAAAAACAAGCATTACTTCAGTTTTCTTGGAGGTAGCAAGACAGATAAAGTATCTTGCCTATTTTTCATGTCAGTGGATTGCTGATATTTCTAAGTGTTTGAGGCTGGGAAGCAGTTGTTATAAATTCCTGAGGAATCTTTCAGTTGCGGGGAGGAGCTGGGGGAAACTGGGTGGTCTGGTAGAAGGGTGGCTCCAGGCGCTGGCCTCCAGGATGGTCTCAGTGAGCCATTCTGCCTCAGCTTCACTGGTTATGAAATGGTGGTAAGGATAGTAGCCAACTTCTTTGAGCTTTGGTGAATGAAATGGCTATGTTCTTAAAATCTAGCCCCATGAAAAGCAAGTTTTGTTTTCATTGTTGCTCTTGCTATGACATTCTTCTGATGTGATTGCTCCTTTTATAAGGAGCAAAAAGACCACAAGCAAAAGTCTCCCACTCAGGTGCATTGGTGTACGTGTCCTGATGTGCTGCTGTCCCGCGGTCCAGAGCTGGGGTGGCCATGGGTTGGCCCTTGTCTCTGGGACTGCAGGGAAGAACTCACTGTGGAACCCAACACTAATTCTAGCTCTTTGGTAATGGTTTTGTGGGGTTCTTGGTTGTTTGGGGTTTTTTTGGGGTTTTTTTTTTTTTTGGTCTCACTTCTTCCCTTAATATCTGGAAGTTTAATAAAAATAAATACGGGCTATTTCACTTAATTCACTTCCACTGTAATTGCCAGATCATGTCTCCCTCCATTATCCTTTCATCTTCTTTTCAGACTGGCTAATAGTTGCTTAGTGATTACATTTAATGGCGTGAGAGCCTTTTAGTTTGGATACCCTGCTTTTCCTCCCCTATTGCTTATAGCGATGTTTACATTTTTAGCCAGAGCTATGATTTGTCTCCTATATAATTGCACAGAAAGCAGCAGTTCACATTCCTACATGGGTATCCTGAATTTATTTTGATACCGTTTCATTTTTGATGCATTTCCCACACTCAGTTCACCCTGTACAATCTCTTGAGTAGTTTAACTGACTGTAGCCCTTCCCATAGATTTATTTCTCTACTGTGAAATGCCTATCTTAGCCTGTCTAGTGTGGACTTCAGGGCTAAGTTTAAGAAATTCATGGGAAGCAGGTGGGGATGGAGGAAATTCTGGTAAAGGAAATACCAGATTCTTGAAGAGCTTTGCTGGTGGAGGTGCATCATGGTGCAGAACAAAGAAAGTGCTGGGAGAAGCTCTTTGATGTTGGCCAACTGACCATGCTTGGACAGGTTGGAGAAGTCATGTAGAAATTATCCAGTTCATCAGTGTTATTGATAAAGTTTTTCAGGATGGAGCTCTTCCAGGAGAGCCTGAGCTCACATCTCACCTGCATGGCCATTGGTAGAAAAACATGGCCCTGGGCAGCCTGACTCTGCCAGCACATCTTTCTGGCTGCAGGTGGCAGAGAGGTTTCAGCACAGCTCAGTGAGCTGGGGCTTGTCCTTTCACTGCTCCACGTGTGAGGGGATGGGAAAGGGGTGAACACATGAGGCACAAAGCCACTACCTCTTGGATGGGAGCTGTGGTATTTTTTTTTTTTCAGGAAAAACATGCTGGTAAATGGAGAATCTGGAGTGTTGCAAGCCCTGTTAGTGTTTGAACCACAGGGGTCTCTTAAGGCTTTTATCTGTCTCTGTATTTTCTGTTCTGGCACCAAGAAATTTGGAAACTTTAGGAAGAATGTCCAGTCTTACTGTCTCTGGTGTAGCAGCATCGCTGACTCATCACTGCTTAAATACTGGATAAAGCCTTTGTTAAGGAGAGAGGGATTTTTGTTGCTTTTTGTTAAAAAGCCAGAAGATGTCTATTTTCATCACTGAGTTTGCAATCCTAGCAGTTGGAATGAAGCAAAATTCAAAGCTTTGGAGAAGTGACTTTGGGTGTGTGGGATGATTAATGATGTAATATGAGGAGGCCTCAGCAGGGTAAAAAATGTAAAACTAGCATCTCCTCTGCCGGTGGGGTTTTTTTTAAGATAAATTCACTAGCAGTGAGAAGTATTTTAAACGTTGCTGCTGTTGCTGATAGGAACAGGCCATTAAATTGCTACAGTTGACATTCCTTTGGGTCCTGGTCATAAGCCAAGCTGCCAACTATTTGTAAATTTACTGACAGTCAGTAAGCAGAATACAATATTTAAACTGTCAGAAAACTAATATCCACTCTTTTTTTGGGGAAACATTGCTCTACTCTTGGGCTCTGGCTTTTCACAGTGTTTGGTTACTGCTGTTATTTTCTGCTTTTCTGAACACTGAGACTGACCCAGGAAAAAGTAGAGAGGAGAGGAAGTGGCTGCCTGCCTCCCTTTTTCCTGTGTGCCCTGTTCTTCCCATCATCCATAATGATACCTTGGTCCCTTTTGGCAGAGATGCTCAAAGCTGTAGCCAAATTCCAGGCTCCCTTTCCATCTTGCCATGGCTTGCAATGGATGCTGTTCCATCTGAGTTAGCTGTGAATATGAAGGCAGCCGTTCACAAGTACTAGCTATATGTGTATGTGAGCTTCCTGGGGTGTACACTCAGAGATAGTGGAAAGCAGCTTGAGAAAGCCTAGAAAAAGACTTTGAACTTATTTATCATACTACTAAAAGGTTGTGGGAAAAATGGCAGAATCATTTGTTTGCTGCTTGCTGGAGAAATGCAGACCTGTTATGAATTACCCATGCAAAGATAGCTCTCTGTTGTGAGCCAGCGTTTCATGAGGAAATCTGTTTTTCTTTACTGTACAGCAGTGTTATGGGTTTACCCAGTTGTTGACCTTCATCTGAAACAGCTTTTTATTTAACTACCTATGTGGGCATCCATAAAATATGAATTCAGGGGGGGTTTCCCCATGTCCTGTTGAGCAGTAACTCTCCTGTCCCATTGGAAGAACAAGTGGCCAAGGTGGTCACGGGGATGGATCTCCCCTGACACAGCTCTGCCCCATGTCCCACTGCAGGGAAAGAGCATGTATTTCCGAGAAGGGATAATTTCACCAAGTACATGTAGACTGTGGCCTTGATAAACCTAGGAGAAAGAGTTTGAATGTAGTGCTTACATGACAGGAAACAGCAAAATAAGAAATTACTTTTTTCTTTTGTTATGTTTTTGTTTTTTGTTTAACCTAGAGCAGTCTTTTCCAGACCTCAGGGAAGCCCTGCTGTATGTCAGGATTATGCCATATCAGAAATGTTTGGATGAAGAGGTGAAAGGGCATGCTAATTCTGGCGTTGTTAGTGACCCTTGTTGAGGGTGTTCACCTGCACGGCCTGACACCCAGGCTCCATTTCCCAAGTTCAGATGGGTGCTGAAGTTGGATCCTTTTCCCTTATATCCTCTCTCCTGCAGTTTGCCAGTAGTTCTTCCCTTAAAATAAAGAACTCCTCAAAGCACCAAGCTCCCCTTCAGCAGTCCTGGCTTGAGTGAATCATTCTGTTCATAGAAAAAATAAATGTGTTGTGACTTGCTTGAAATTCCCCACTGTCTGCGCTTCTGGGGTTCGCCTCACAGTGCGTGGGAAAGCGATGCTGTGAATTTCCACCATCTCCTTTGATGCTTGGCCCAGGCAAAAGATGTAAGAAACTGGAAGGCGGTGTGCAATCTCGGAGTATCCTCGAGCTACAGCTGACATTACCTGGGCATGGGGAGGCCACTTGCCTGTACTATTACTGCTCAAGTGCAAATAAATATAATATTTATCACCCTATGCTGTCAGCATGTTAGAAATTAAGCCTAAAGCCTGCTATACCAGTAAGTGTTTTACCAGTCATTATAGCATTTGTCAACATTATGGGCTGCTGTCTGTGCCAATAATAAATGCGTGGTGTTCTCGCTAGAGTAAATGGCTTTTCCAAGGAGAGGTGTATTTAATGAAGAATGAACGATGCAAGCTGTAAAAGTGGCAAACTCTGTTCTTCTTACAAAAGGGTTGTAAGTGGGGTAGAGCAAGGTGGCACGGCCTGTCTGGGGTTGCCTTGTTGCCTGACCCCAAGGGTGTCCTCTAGCAATCGAAAGGGAGCTGGCTTCGGCAGCTCCAGTTTTGGGCAGATGCTTTACATTTAAATAATAATAAATAAATTTAAAAAAGGAAGCCAAGCTACTGGTCACTAAATGAAATAAGTTGCTAATTTTCTGTGGGGGCACCTGGAGCACAGAAGGTGGCAGGCAGCAGTTGACCAGGCAGGGAAGGAGAATGTAACCTGGAGTCAGCCTGGTTTGTGTTAGTGGCACCTGGGAGAAGTGTTGTCCCTTCGAGCTGCCGAGCTGGGAATTTCGCCTCCCACCTGCTCTGGGGCAGGGATGGATGGGCTGGGCTCCAGCAATGGGCTGGGAGTTCAGCGAGGGGTTTGGAAGGGAGGATGGAGCCGCAAAGGCTGTGCCTTCTCTCCCTCGGGTGTAAGTGCACGGCTTGACTTTCGGTTTCTGCTTCCTTTATTCCAAAAGGGCAGTTGTGATATGTGCTCAGCTTGGCAGATGGTGGTAGGCAGGGGTGGGGGTGGAAAAGGCCCAAAAGCACGAAGGAGAGAGGGAGGGGAGGAAGGAGAAGCATCCCTGCCTGGGACCTGGGGAAACCCAGCTTCCTAAATTGCTGCCAGCTATTGGAGAACCAGAGGGCATACTCTGGATTATGAAAATTGAGATTGTGGTATTTGTTAAATATATATATTTTCATCCCAGTTCAGGCAGTGAGGATGTGTTAGATGGGGTTTGTGCAAGCTTTTTTTATTTTTTATTTTTCCCCCCTCCTGTGCATGAACTACCATGTGAGAACTGGCTGTCATTTACCCCCCAGGGCTGCTGTGCAGTCTGTGTGGGCATGAGAGGGTTTGACTTCCCTTGTGCCAATAACCCTCCTTCCTACAGAGAGGAAGGATGGCAGGTTTTGCCATCTGTGTTGATTTTGTGGGTTGTTTTTTTGGGGTTTGTTTTTTGTTTGTTTGTTTGTTTGGGTTTTTGTTGTTGTTGTTTGTTTGTTTTTGTGGTGTTTTTTTTTTGTGTTGGTTTGGTTTTTGTTTGTTTGTTTGTTTGCTTGCTTGCCTTATTTTTTTTTTCCCTAATAACATGTAGTGGATAAAAATGACACAGAAGCAATGCTCATTTCAATTTTGCCTCAGTTTCTCCTCGTTGAAGCTGAGCCCTTCAGGGATCAGTCATTGTACTTTGTGTTTTAAAATGTGGCAGGGAGGGAACTGTTTGAGTTCAGAGGTGCCCCACTCAGACACCCCTGCACAAGTTCAGAGCTTGACACATGTGCCCAGCACCCTAAGGTCCTCAGCCCAGCTGCAGAAACACCTGGTTGGTGGGAAACCCTCAGCACAGGAAGAAAAGAGCAACTTCAGATATGTGAATCTGTGTTTTTAGGAAAAAGCCCATGACAGTGGAAGCAAGGCAGGTTCTATAAGAGGGTTTCATCTGAAGCAGTGCTTTGTTGCTCTTACTTTTCTTCCCTGGGCTTAGTTTGGACCATCTTTTGCTCTTTCTCTCAGCATCCCTGTTAGAGGAAGCCATGAGCACCCAGTGGGCAGGAGGGACCCTGTTCCATGCCCAGGGCCTGCTAATTATACTAATGGGGGGAGAAAAAGGAGACCTATATATGGGAAATGATAGTAATGGAAAGCAGCAGAGACTTCCAATGCCCTGAGAAATCTGTGTGTGCTCCAAGGGGGCTGGAAGGTCTCCACCTCAGTAGTGAACAGCAAGTGTGTGCAGTATCTTTGGAGTGAAGCTCTAGGAGAGCACCACCAGGGTGGGACATCCAGGGCTGTGGTAACACACTAGCATCCCACCACTGCCGAAAGCATAAAAAGTTACATTATCAAAATACCGGGAGAGAGGAGAAATGAAGAGCCAAGACCATTTGTTTGAAAGACAGAGTGATTAAAGATTCAAGTGAAGTAACAAAGCTGTTGGATTTAAAATTAGCCTAATGTATTTTTTTTTTCCTCTGAAGAACAGTTGATGCATTATCTCCCTAACAAATGGCTCGTGCTGTAGAAGTGAAGTGTGACACCTTCCCCAAATCAGACTGTTCAGCTTTATAAATGACAGCATCACCTATCACTGTGTCAGCAGGATAAAGGGATGATTTTTCAAATGGTCCAAAAGCATTTAGTTTTCATTAAGTTTTTCCTAGGGTGGGTATTCCACTAGTACTTAAGGCATTACTGGAACAGTATGCTTTCTCTCTAGCCACTGTCTAGAAGTAAATAGCACATAATAGTTTTACATATAAATTATGTATGCTATTGTATATACTGTGTACATATCTAGTACATCTGTGTGGTATATATGTATTTAAAATATATTAGGTATAGTAAATACTAGATGGTAAGATGATACCTGTGTAGGTACTAGAAATCAGTTATTTGTTTATATACTATGCCTGCTATCTGCTAGCCAAAATTCAACCTGAGTAACCTTGAGACCTTAATAGAAAGGTGGTCAGGGGTACAATTCACCCTCTGTGTCAGACATGGCTATTTGCCTTGTCTTCTGTACCTCACCCCTCTGACAGTGAGGTGCTTGAAGTCTCAAGACTTAATAATACAATTCTGGATAGCATCTGTCTTTTGCATATGCAGTTCTAAAAATATTTACTATTCCCTTTATAAAAGAACTTTCAAGTTGAGGTTCAGAAGATCCTTTGTTACTGCTCTACACATGTTTAATTTATAAAAGCTCACTTGGTTAATATGGTTTATCGACTTCAGGTCAGGGGGACTGTTAGATCATCAAGCCTGACCTGTGTAACCCAAGCCCTTGGATCCCACCCAGCAGCCCCTGGCGTTCAGACTTCAGCATTGACGCCCTGGCTCTGAGCGGGGCACTGGGAATGGGGCTGTCCTCCTAACCCAGCTGAGCTTCACAGCTTTTTTTTCCCCATTTTTTCTTTGAGATCTGGCTGTGAAGCTTAGGATTTTCTGGAGCAGATTCAGAAAACACAATGATTTCTTCGACAAAGCATTGCATCTTGCATCGCTGCTTGCCTATAAAATAGCAGCGAGGTGAGGAGGGGGGGCAGGTCCTGGAATGTTGTATTGCATTGATGGACCTCTCTGGGTGACCTTGTAGGACTCACAGGGAGTGGAAGAGCAGGTTTCACTATTAAAAAAGCAACGTCAGACAGCAGCATTTCCACTTAAAATTAGATTTTACACATCCAAGTTCATCAACTCAGTGCACTGATGCAACCTTTAGGTAAAGTAGAAATTGTGATACCATCTGTCATAAGTTTGAACTTCAGCTTTGCAGTAGATCTCATAAAGTGGCAGGCACAAGACTTCTTTGTCATCATCAGTTTGGGGGAGGGAAAGGCAGTCCAAAGGAGTATTTATTTCTCAGCAGTGATGAGATCAGGTTTCCAAAGCGTCAGTGCTGAGTGTGGTGATGCCTTTTAAATGTGAAGCTGAAGGGATGATGCAACTTCCAAGTGTTATGCCAAAAAAGGCAGAAGTGTGTCAGATGAGATGACCATTGGCAATGTCTAAAGAGAAGAAAGTTGATATTATTATTGTATTTTTTCATAGCTTCTGGCTGAGGAGCTGGTGTGGGAAGGGTTGTAGTGTGGTAGGACTGACCTCTGAGCAGCACTCGGCAAACCAGAAGTGAGGTACCCTCAGTTAAATTAAAGTGGGTGAAGAGACTATCCGTATCCTTTATTTAGAAGTGTTCCAAATTTATGAAGAAAAGCACTGATTTTT
>VZTM01003949.1:337146-392997 GCA_013400555.1 Jacana jacana | reverse complement strand
CCCCCCCCAGTGGCCAACTGTGCTGCCTTAAGTGCATTTTCAATCCCTTTTAATTAGAGAGTGCCTGTCAGCCTTTCTCAAGCGTGTTGCCACGCGCAAGTAATAGGTAACCTGGAGAGAAGATAAAATGCATTTCAGAGCTAAACGTGATTTGCAATCTGCAATAGGTTAGTTTAAGTATTTTAATACCACCCAGACTCCTGCTGCAGGGATGGTGCACTCAGGCTGTTGTGAAGGCATTGCACATCTTGTTTTCCCTATGTCCTTTTCCCTGTCTACCCTCATCCCATGTCAGATACTAAGTTTGCAGGGCAGTATAAAGGTCAGCTTCAAAATCTCAGGATTTTAATAATTTTTGACCATAGTCACCATGTGGAAAGACTAAAAATGGCTAGCATCCCAGAAACTTCTTGGCTGATCATCTTTTCCTATGTACAAGTAAAACCAAATTACCTTTTTTTGTTGCTTAAAAGTCTGAAGTCTTTTTGTTACGCTTTTCCTATGTACCCAAACGCTGAGGCATCGCTTAGGGGAAAGTTTCCCAGGTTTAAAGTGTGGTTTTGTGCATGCCTGGCTGCCTGCTTGGTGATGTGAGCTGCAACAGCACAGCTTCATGGCCTTTAAAAATAAATATATAATTAACATCTTAGAGGTCTTGTCACTGAGCTCTTTGTTTGCATCAGGAAACATCTGTCTGATATTTGATGTGCTGTGCGTAACACTGCTGTTAGAGAGCTGTAAATCCTGCCCCTTTCTCCATACTGGGATGTGGTCATTATTCTTTTTCCCTTCCTAATCAAGTGCTGTAGTGAAGTGTTGTAATTAGTGTGTATTAATTCATTGATTGTTGCAATAATAACATGACAAGATTTTATTTGTTCTGTAATAAAATGTTTAAATATTGTCACTTTAAACAGCATTAAAATAGAGCTTTCGTATTTATTATCCGTTTTTATTTCGTTTTTATTATCTGTTCAGTATGATTGACAATTTGGACTTGTTTTCATCGACATCATTCTTTTCTGCAAACACAAGCTGTTTAAAGATTTAATTCTCATTTTAACTATGAGAAGGTTCCTTACCAGTTGGAGCAGGGGATGGGAAAGGATCTCAGGCAGAGTTGTGTGTATTCAGTGTGTGACATAGTAAAAATAAACTGTGTTTTCTGCTACTCTTACTCTATCAGTTTGGACAAAATGAAGTGTGTATTTTCTCCTCCCAGGTTGATAGCATGCTTTTTAAAACATGAGGTCCTCTTGCTTTGTTTGTTTCCCCACAACCACCTCCAGGTTCATAATTTTTATGGATTGCTATTCAATTTAGACTCCTGGGCAAAGTATTACATAAAGTATTTTATATTAGTAGCTAATACCTGGAGCTACTCATACAGGTATTTATTTTGAAAGGATGGATTGGTGTGTTGGGTGTTACCTCTTTTAGCATTCTTGTCTTGATCTACACCAACTTGCTTTAATAAAGCATTGTAAAATGTCATTTGTCACATGGCTCCTGGAAGCCCCAGGGGGCTTGGCTGGGACTTCCAGATCCTAGGGGATTACAAGATGCTATGCTGCTAAAAGGCTTGCAGGGTAAAACACCGTGACGGATCACAACCTGAGTCAAGAAGGTAGTGGGAGAAAGTGAAAGACCAGGAAGAACCTTTAATTCCCTGCATGCTGAACCTTTCTTCTTGTTGGCCTCCTGCACGTCCCTAACTGTCCCCAACCATTAAACCCAAAGGTGAGGTGAGCTTGCATGGAGAACAGCTCTGGCTGCAAAGAAGGAAGGGTTGGTGACCAAGTTGGGAGCCTGCAGAGAAAGGTTAAGAGGTGTTTTATCTGCTGACATGAATATTTGCCAAGTGTAAAATCTTCACAGTTTCAAGCTAAGTGTTTTGGCTTTATCTGCAAGGTGTTCTTGAAATGGGCTAGTGTTTCTCCCTGGGGGCACCTGTGCCCAAGTGTTGCTCTCTTAGAGAGTGTTGCCAGTCTTCAAACAGACATTTGCTACAGGCTGCTACGTAATAAAGTCTGGAAGAGAGAAGTAGTGAATTTTCCTTCTGAATAAGCACATCCTCCCTGCCTCTTATAGGAGCACACTTAGGGCTACTATAAAATGCATAAACCTATTGAATGTCACCTCTGTGAATGGATTTGATGGTGGGTTGTATTTTTTTTTTTTCCCCAGATTGTGTGCTGGGCCCTTCTGAGCTCTCATTCCATAAATCAGTGTGTAATGAGTTGTGTTACTGTCAGGGGGATCATCTTGCAGTTTGGCAGTGGCCGTGGTCTAACAAATGGTCCCAGTGTGGTACAGACCATTTGAAGAGAACAGAAGGTAGGCTTGCACGAAAGTTTTACCAGCAACATCCATCAGCAAGTTCATCTCTCTCTCTCTTATCCCCTTATTATTCGTTTTGGTGTTGTGTTCGTTTTGTGTTTTCAGGAGCCAGATTACTCTGATTTCTAGGGAAAAATAAAAACTACCGAAGCTTGGTCAGAAAGCCTTTGCAAACCGTTGGGTACTCTGAAGTGTGTTGGTCAACCATCTGGGCTGTCTCTAATTGCTCTGTCTCCTCACTACCCCAGGAAATTTTCAGTGATTGCTTTGGCAAAAGTTTCATTATTTCAAAGAACAGACTTATTAACCTGTATGGCTGGTAGCAAAATGCCTTATATTTACTGCTGGGATAGTTTGGCTGCTCTACGGGGGATGAGCAATTTAACTTTAGATATGAACCGTGTAACCGACTTCCATGCGTGCAGAGTTCTGCTGGGGAAGTGTCCAAAAGCGTGCACTGGGGTTGAGGGAATTCAAGGTACAGAGTCAGGGTTTCATATGGACATTTTTTGCATATTTTGCTTCCATATGGGCTCTAGTTTCTCTAGAAAGCAGCAGCAATAGTGAAAACTAGTTGGTAGAAGAAGGGAAGTGAAATGAGTTTTTGAGTGGTATTGAGGTTAAGGAAGCGGACCTTAAATCACAGAATCACAGAATATCAGCGATTGGAAGGGACCTCGAAAGATCGTCTAGTCCAATCGCCCTGCCGGAGCAGGAACACCTAGATCAAATCACTCAGGAACTGTAACGTCATACACCTTGTAATATGAGGAGTGCAGTTTATTAGAGCCTGCCTTTCTCTGAAATTAAGCAAAGCAATCCAACATAAAAGCAATTATTTCTGTACCCAGGAGTTTGACCATCTCATTTTTCAGTTTCATGGGGTCTTCCAAATAATCACAGCTAGTGACGTATCTGCAAACCAAGGGATGTATGTTTCTGCCAAACTCGGATGAATCCAAACTGTAATTATAAGAGGAGTAATACTTCCTTCTTTAGGAGAAACGTGGGTTTTTTTCTGTCTTCAGGAAATGAAAAGGAAATAATTTCACTGTTGTATACAGGTTTTCAAATGGCATCTTTGTAATGTGAAAGCTTTCTGGTGGGATTTGGTGTTTCTGGCTCAAGGCTCCTATAGGAAAAATAGTGCCTTTCCCCATTAGACCCATCTTGGCCATTACTCTGAAGTTCTTCTGTGACTTTGTATGGGACCTGTCTTGATCACACGGAGATGGTTTGGGCTACCAGGGGTGGAATTAAACTTTCAGTTGTGCTGTGCCACAGCTTATTTATTAACCTCAATGCAGAACACAAAGTTAAGTTAAAATGGGTACAAGCTATATGCTGGGAATCAAACCATGGGCTGAGTCAGCGCCTGGGAGTTTTATGTTTGTTTTTATGAATGGGCAGATTCAGTACGTGTATTTCAGATGTCACTTTTGTCTTAACAAGAGCCACAAGCAGTAGCATCTGGGTGACACCGATATGTCTCTGTGTATCCAGGGTGAAGCTTGCCCATGAATTTAGCTTAGTATTACTGATCTGTTAGTAGATGCAGTTTTATTACCAGATTTGTTTTCTGAGGATTAAGTGGCATTTGGAGCACGTTAATTTAGTCAACTGACACTTTTGTTAATGATGTGCTTTAGTGAAGCGATGTGGTCTGAATGATGGACAGAAATTACAGTTAATTATGTGTAGAAAACACAGGGGTTTGGCTAGTTGAAATATACATAAACGGCAAGAAAAAAAAATCCCAACTCCTTTTTCTGTGCAAGTAACATCTGTAAATTCAGGATTGCTGTAGTAAGCAAGAGATTAAAAGCAAGTAGGAGCTTGGAAGGGATTTGGTTTGTGTTTGCAATTGGCTCGTGTCTTGGCTCCCTACACCAGGGAGTGGAGCATGGAGCCAGCTGGACAAGAGGAAAGACCAAGCCATGGGCTGGGATGGCGTGCTTTGAAACTCTAGACCCAAAGACCTACTCAAGAAGAGAACGTGCTGGATGAGAAAGCTCCGAAAGGCAGGAGGCATTGCACAATTGAGCTTTCCCTTTGGGGAGATGTGTATTTAGAGCCCTGCCTTTGCATGGTAGCCCATCAAAGGGAATCCCTCTTCTCAGGGACCTGGTGTGGTGCAGTGGCCACTGAGTGTGTGGAGCTCCAGCTAAGTTTCTGAAAGTCAGAAAGACTCCATTTGTATTCTGGTAGGTGATAATCAACCATATTGTCCGTATATAATTTAATTGCTAGCATATGGGCTATTTGACCAAAAAAAGCTTTTATTCACATGCTTTAAATTTTTAAAGTCTTGTCATCAGCAGAAATATCACACAGCGTGAAGCTTTTGCTTCTTTTTCAGTCGCTTAGCGATGTGGCACCATGATAGAGTGGCAAAAATGTGCTGCTGTGAGCTTGAATGTTTAGGGTGGAGGATACATGCTGGTGGCCACCCTGGGTGAGTAATCAGTAAGTGGTTATTTAGACCCCTTTGGCTGTGGGGAGAGGAAGAGCAGGGCGCAGGGAAGCTGTAATTTTCTGCATGTCTTAGTTGGAGACCGTGGTGTTCTGTGACTGCGGTTTGGGTCATGCGGTGTACTCAAGTATTCAGATCACTTAGAATGATATGTGGCATTGTTAACAGGTAGTGAATAATTACGTATCTCTTACCAGCTTCATTTGTGCATAGGAGAAGTGCCACCATGGTGTGGTACGTTCAGGTCTGATCTATTCTTAGTATTCTCTTGTTGTTTGCGTGAATCTTCTGGAGGAGAGGCTTCTGAATGTTTGGTAAGGCTATGGAAATGTGACTGTGAAAACACTTGAAAGCACTTATGACTTCTCTCCAAATGATTAGATTTCAAATTAACAATGTTCTTAACAGCAAAAACATGTAGTGCTTTGAATTATGAAGAAGGCTAATTGTATCACACCATTAATGTTAGATAACTGAATGGAAACTGTTCTTTTTATATAAAGCATTTGAAATTCCTAATTTTGTCAATCAATAACATTATATTTTCAAATCTTTTATTCGTTTGAAAGCCCTCTGGACTGCAGAGTAAATGTTATCTGCTTGAGCTACTAAGCTGTTGCCCTTGGTGAAGGATAAAGATAGATCTTGTTGGTGCTTCATTAGCTGCTATGTGAAAGCTTCCTCTTCGCATGTCTGAGCTGCAAAACTGGAAGAGACCTTATGGTCATTGGTTCAGGTCCTTACAAGCCAGGAGGGGTCACAGAATTTAATAAAATAGTTTTCTGTTTCTTCCCTCAAACACTCCAAACTTCACTGCCTTGGTATTTCAAAGCTTTCAGAAGAAACCTTAGTCCCTATAGGTCCCTGTGCCAGCACTGGCATGGAGGTACAGCTCTATCCAAAATCAAGGTCTGTCTCCCTCCGACTGGAAGTTCACTGAGAGTGGCATTATAGTGAGTGCTCGGGGAAAATGCCAGAAGTTATGGCATGCTTTGATCCTTTTGTTAAGATGACTTTCCAGCATCTGTGTTTTTAACTGACGCTGGCCCAAATCCTTCACCTCCCTGCACTAGGGAGGATTGATGTGGGACCTGGTGGGACTTTGCCTTGCCCGCGGGCAGTAGGCTCAGGGCAAATGCCTACTCGTATGTTCCTTGTGGATTCTTCTCCAGTTTCTCTTGGCATGGCGTTACCTATCTAGCAGTATACAAAAATAGCATGTATCCTCCTGTTTTGTAACAGGCTGTCACTTTTTAATTGCTAGAGAGGCAGCACTTTGAAGAATTTCTGTTTGTTTTTTTTTCTCCTGAAAAGACAAAA
Source organism: Jacana jacana (assembly GCA_013400555.1). Taxonomy (NCBI): domain Eukaryota; kingdom Metazoa; phylum Chordata; class Aves; order Charadriiformes; family Jacanidae; genus Jacana; species Jacana jacana. The sequence continues at coordinate 386,864 of VZTM01003949.1, read as the reverse complement.
TTGTTCTCCCTTGAAATATTGTTAGTGGAGGCAGGAGAAAAAAGGCTAGTTTGTAACATCAAAAAACTTTATCATTTCCTTGTGATAAGAGCTAAAAGCTGGTGGTTGAGTTGATGCAGTGACCAGTTTCTTGGAGATTATAGTGTAATTAATCATGTTATTGAAGAAGGAGAGAAACAGAAATCAAAGTTTGTTATTTGATTTCTTTGCATCATCTATCAAAATCCACGGAGGTCTTCTAGGTGCTCATCAACTGTTTTCCCAGGTTCTAAGTCTCTCTCCTAGTGAATTATTCTGTAGGTTGATGCTTGAGACAGGGAATTGGTCCCCATGTTAGATGTCACAATAAGTATTTCTGAAGGGATCTTAGGAGTTCTGCAAGATTTTTGTTACCAGAGAGGAGCAACTTTACTTCAGCCTCTCTGAGCAGATACTTATTTTTAACGTGCCCATTAAAAATCTTTCTAAAATAGACGTTCTCTCAGCTCTGTCAGGTCATTTATTTCTGTGCTTATTGGTGATGAGAGGCAACAGTCAGAATCAGAAACTTGGGAAGTTTGGGCTTGTTATACTTACAATTTCTCTCCATGTTCTTCTCACTTAATAATCTTGGGTTCCATTTTATTGTTGTTTTTGGGGACTAATTAACATGGTAAAAAAGATTTTTCCTATGAGCACGCTCTGTTTTTTGTAAGTTTTATCTGCTGATATCTGTGCGCAGACTGCCTGAAAGATTGTATCATTTAATTAAAGAAAGAACAAACAAGAGGATTAATGTAATCTACGGGGTGGGGACAGGAGACTGGGAAGGGTCAGGCGAGAGCTAGTGCAGGGCTTGCTTGAACGCCTGGTGAAAAACGCCCAGGGTTCACTGCCTGCTGAAATTGGTAAATAGAAATCCTGTAATACTTTTGGCAAATAACGAATGGCAGAGTCTTGGTGTCAAATACGAACGTTCTCATTTACATTTAAATAGTTTTGGTTTCCTTGCCTGTGTTAGGCATAGCATAAAATAATGCTCTATTATTGCAAATATTACTTCTAGTGAAAGTAAATACCATCCTCACTGATGTTAATCTGCCCCACTCAGGAGTCTGTTTCCAAATATTGATTTCTGGTAAATGACCTTTATCAACGTTGTAAGATGTTATTCGGAAAATGTTTTGTGTCAGAGCCTGGGAAGGTTCACTGGTGGTGGTGGTCTGGTTGTGTTTGTTAATAGCCATCACCATCAATCTGCTCAGAGTTTTACAGTCCTATGAAGAATGGGACATCCTCTCCCTCAAAAATTTAGGGTCTGGGATGACTTTGGGACCTGCTGGGAGTCAATGGCAAATGCCAAAGTGAAGGGGGGTCAGCAGAGCTCAAAGCTACAGGATGCTGACTTGCAGGAATGTCAATGTTGAGTGTGATGCAGATAGTTAAGGATGCATCCTGGGCTGCAGAGGTGGATGCTGGTCACCATTTCTCAGCTTGGAGTCAAAGCTGGAGACTGAACTTTGTCTTCCAAGGGATCTTCTGTTTTTAAAATAATTCCATTATCAGGTCTGACTTGGAAATAGCTTGCTCATCTACATAATTAAGCTATAAATAGCGGAGTAAATGAATCTGATACTTAACAATGAAGTTGTTGCTTCTTACTGGAGTTCAGGGGGCTTATTGCCCAGTATGTGGGGTATTTTACCTAGACTCTTCTTGTTCCAAAGTTAGAGCTGTTCACCCTGGGATTCTGCAGATTCATGTGCTATTTGGTACTATAAATCATCACATTGAGTTCTAGGAGCCTGAGTGTGACAATAATAGTTAGGAGAACCTCACCCACTTTTGTATCCTTCCATACTGGGGAGTAGCGACAATCAGGACAAATAGCAATGTTTTCTGTTGGCATTTTCACTCCCCCTGAAAGAAAAATAAACTGAGGTTGCTGGTTGTCTGTAGCTCAGCAAGTTTGTGTCAGACAACTGTGTCTGTAGAGGTGTCTAGTCTTAATTCCTATGCTCCTGATAATCCAGGGAATAGCTTCTGCCAGTGAAGCTTGCACTTAATTTATTACAGGGGAAGCCCTGCTCACTGTTTCTTCGGATGTTTTTTCCTCTTTGGGTACTCTCTGACTTTGGATCCTGGCACAGATATTGGAGTAACGTGGCTTGTACCGGCTGCTGGGTACTATACTGCTGCGAGCCGAGAGCTGCTGATACAGGGGATTGAGTTACCAGTCAACAAAGTTTGTTTCCTGCCTGTCAGGAACCCTTATGCAAAAAGAGATAAGAAACTCTTGCTTAGTTTTCAGATGAAAATCAGCCGGGCACAACAAGAAACAGCTTAAAGTGCCTTGAAACTCAGAGTCTCTTGTGATACCAGAGGAGCAGATGGCCTGTTGTCACTGCAGATGAAAATTATGTTAATTAATATATTACAAAACTGACTCCAGTTGAACATTTGTTTTATATGAGGCTGTGATTATCAGCTTTTCTGGAAGATGTATTTTGGGAATATTTGGACTGATTTATTTCTCTGAAATAGCCTTGTGGATATTTAATATGCTGTTTGTTTTCGGTGCTGTAACTATAAATGGATACAAGTCATTCAGTTGGTGGGGACACAGTTAAAGAATTTGGGATAAATTGATCTAAAGAGGTGTGTAAATCTGTTGCGTGGTTGCTGTAACGTTGTGCGGAGCGTGCACTCTCATCTGCTGCACACATGAGCACCTCAGATACGGCTACACTGTGGCCCTGACCCAAGGAGCTGCTATTTTCAATATTTATAGCAGCTAATTAATGGAAGGATGGATTGAGTGAAGACCTGAATTCTTAATTCATGAAGCAAGACCTTGTATGCTCCTTTTTCCCCTTAAAGGCAACCTGTAGAAGTCCAGGATGTTTTCAGGGGGCTCTTCACCATACAGATCTCCTAGCTGATGTTAAGTAACAGACTTAGAGATGTGTTTCCTTGGGCAAGTTTCATAGGGCACGACCAGCCCATGTTTTTGCAGTTGAAAAATTAACTTCTGCAAAGGCCCAGTACAAATCAATATTTCATTTCTGTTCTTCCAAATTATTGTAAGTCTTTTGAAATGCGCTGCCACTTGGAAGCCTTTGTATGCAGCCCAGAAAGCTTTTATTTTCTTGCCTGTAGGAGTGTGTTGGCTTAGGCTGAAGGCTGGTTCTGACAATAGCCAGCACAGATGCTTCAGAAGGTGTAAATCCTCCTCAGTCGGCAGATGCAGATAATCTCTCCCTACTGTTAGCCACATCCTGATCTCTAACAGATAAAGACTGGCTTAATCCCCAAAGCATGAGCTTTAATATCCTTTACAAAAGCCTCCTCTGAATTCACAAGACCCTTGCATGTTTTTTTTCCACCCACGAAGTCACTGCTGTGTGCCTGAGAGCTGTTTGGGGCTGTCTGAAAGGCAAAGAGATGTTTGCTGGAAGATGTTAAAGGCCGGTCACGAACAACCCTTGCGCTGCTACCAGCTTCCTCTCTCTGCAATTTGCAGAAGCTGCAGATTTTTATTTATAGAATCAGGATGGTTTGGCTTGGAAAGGACCTTAAAGATCATATAGTTCCAACCTTCCCTGCCATGAGCAGTGACACCTCCCACTCTAGACCAGGTTGTTCAAAGCCCCATCCCAACCTCCAGGGATTTTCTACTGATTTTTTTTTCTAAAAATTATATTTTATTCTCCCCCTCCTTTGACTCACCGACTGCCATTTTTTTATCAGATGAGTTTCTGGTGATGAGACCCGTGCTGGGGTGTTCTTTAGCCCTGCATAGTCTGATACAGCCCTATCCCTTCATCTCTCTTCTGCAGGATGGTTTTCTTCTCGTGGAATGGAGCGTCTTAAGGGATCAACGTGCTAGTCATGAGAATGCACCGAGCACTGCTTTCTTTTGTGACCAAACCAGCTCTGTCTGTCTGGGAGCCCTTTCCCACCTTGAAAGGCCTGGCTTTGCCTTGCTAGAAGCTGGTGCTGGCTGGTCTTGGCAGAAAGCCCTGACGGCTCTCAGCCAGACAGTGAAGCCTGGCTGCTTTCCCCACCGTGATGCATTTCACACCAAAACCCACAGGCTCCCTGGCAAAGAGGGCTGTGCTGCGGCATCTCTGCTCCGTGCCCTTTCTAGCTCTCATCAGCCTCCTCTGATGAGAAAGCCTCAGCAAATCTGGCTTTGTTTTCCGGCCTGTGAAATCAGGAGTGATGCTTTTCCACCCCACTGCTTGTTCCCTGGGAGGGAGCGATGACTTGGAGCATCTCCATGCGCCTACCTCTGTGTTGAGTGCAAGATTGACCCTTCCCTGACATCCTGAGCACTTGCCAAGGCTTTGAGATCCTAGATGGAAATTACAGCAAAATATTTTTGTGTTATTTATCCTAGTCATTGTAAGGGGGAGAGCTTTGCATGAATGTAACAGCACAAGTTTTACAGAGCTGCAAAATATGCTGCAAGTGCTTGGTTTAAGCCCAAGGGAGGAATGAGCTTGTATGGAAGGTTGAGGGGGTTCAATTCTTTTTTTATTTATTTTCTTTTCAGGGAAACATGTTTGTTTTGAATCAATTGCGAAGGACTGTGAGCACTCGTGGGAGTGGCGTTTAATTGCTTTGTAACAAGTGTTATTTTTCTTCCCAATCTCACAATTAACCTACTCCCTGTGGTTTTCCAGTGTAAATTCTGCTGTTGGTTCAAGTTGATTGTGCCTCTGCCTTTGGTATTGAGAGGAGGTGGAGGGAGAGGGGAAATTCATTCCCTGTGCCCTCAGCTTGCTAGAAATCTCTTCCTGTGCATGGCTGTGAATCCAAGTTGTGCTTTGGGATTAAGGGCTGAGCATTTTTGTATCATCCTGAATGCTATTTTATTCCCCTCCTCCGGTCTTCATTTCTTCTAGAACTTAAATTACAGGTCTTATTAGTGATGAACAGGATTATGCAGGTGCAAGTGACTCAGTGGTAAACGTTGTGTTTCAGTGGCTTGCTGGAAGGGAGTGGGGAGAAAAAAATCCTCTGAAGTTTTGAGCTGCAAGTGTGAACGCCTGAGCTAAGCCAGCAATTCATTATACTTGAAGGAAAGTTTGGATGGGGATTTATTTGCCTAATTTGAAATTGTCTTTGAATTAGTCTGTGACAGCCTTTATATGCCAACTCTAGAGTTTTATTTCGCTGTCAGTGTCTAACCTGCACATAATGGCAGTTTGAGGTAGTGGGGAGGTAGCAAGCGTGTGTAGTTTACACAGCTTCCAGTGCCATAAATAGATCTATTTCATACTCAGGCATGCATCTGCTTTTAAGCCTTGACTCAGAGCAGCACATAAACATGTGCGTAAGCACTGTCACGGATTTCTGTGTGGTGTGTGGCTTTGCCAGGGCTCCTGGTTGTTTTAAGAAGAACAGTAAAATCCCGACAGAGAACGATGGGTCTGCAGCTCTGCAGAGCCAGGCTCTGCACTATCCATTTTGCCAGCTTGAGCTCACAACCTTTTTGTGGTGCCTGGGTCTCCTTACCTTTTTTTTTTTTCTTTCCATTTTTTTTGAGGTGCAGAAGCATGGGAAAACAGCGACAGTAGATCCAGGTATCTGTGTTAGCTGTTGGCAAATGTTGTCTTATGTGGCAAGGCCTGCATGTGTCACTGCAGCCGTGCAGTGGGTTGTTGGAGGCTGTCGTTGTGGTTCCTGGGTGGGATGAATTGCAGATGGACATGTGGGTGGGGGAACTATGCACGGGCACACACCAGCATGCAGGCGTGTGCTCACAGGCAGCCACAGTTTTCACATAAAGGGTGTCTTCAGACACATTCAGAAAGAGCAGATAGTGCTGGAGAGAACGAGAGAAATCTATGGTCTGAAGGCAGATGGAGAGTGCATGGGAGAAGAAGAAACGATAGCCAGAGGACTTCAGCAATCAGCCAGGAAAGATTTCAGAGAACACATCCTCAAGCACCAAGAGCAGCTTCCAGTGCCAAGAGGCTGCTCAAGACAAGTAAAAAGACAAACCATGGGTAAGGGTTTGGAGCAATATTCAAGTCAGTCAACCAAAGATTTGCAGTCACAATCAACTATTAATAACAGATAGTTTGATACCGGAACTGGAGGTCAAAATCAAACGGCTGGTGTTGTTGCACCATGTTTGTCTTGTCTTATTAGCAAGCCTTGCATTGTAAGTTTTTTGAGGGGGATCAAATGGAACATCCAGATTGCTTCTTGTTTTCACCCTGTAGGCAGTGACAACTTGTGTCCACTCAAAGTAGGGCAGAGATATTCCTGATGGTTGTCCAGAGGGGTGGTAGATGCTCTGTCCCTGGAAACATTCAAGGTCAGATTGGACAGGACTCTGAGCAACCAGATCTAATTGAAGATGTCCCTGTTCATTGTGAGTTTGGACCAGATGACCTTTAAAGGTCCATTTCAACCCAAACTATTTTATGATTCTATGACCCTGATGAGACTATGCACAACAGCACGGTCATCTCAGCAGTGTTGCACAATGTCACTCCTTTACGTGGGTCCTGGGCATTTTTTTTTAGTAGTCCCTATAAATGGCCATGGTCATAGTCTGTCTCCAGATAAGGTTTGATTTATCTCTGTCCTTTCTTTGTTGATATTGGTGTCCTTTTCCGTATAATTTTTCACCTCTTCATTTGACAAAGGGATCTCAGGTCTGTGTTTTCCTTGCTGTGCCTTCTTGTGTAAATGGTGAAAAAGATGTGCTGAGGTTGTGGCCAGATGCACCACTCTCCTCTCCCCTCCCATACTTTTGTTGCTATCAGGGTACTTAAAAGCAGAAAAACAAGTGATCTCATCCTGTTGCAGAGAAGATCTGTAGCCAGAATTGACTTTATCTTTTCTTTCTCTATGGGTGGTGTTCTTCTCTTCACTGCTTTTCTCAAATACGTCTTGACATAGAACATGCCCATACAGGGATCCTTGGGAAAGTTGAATTGAATTAAATAAAGGTGTGAATTTAAAAAGGATTATTTAAACCTCATTAAACCTCTGTGTTTGCACACTTTTCAAAATTAAGGTTGCTTTAATTTGATTTCAGTTCACTTCATTTCCTAAGTGGAGTAATCTCAATTTAATTAAGGTAAATTAATTGAGTAAATGCCCAAAGAGAGATCTAGCACCAGGTAGAAAAGAAGCATTCAAGGAAAGTGAGTGAAAGTGAAATTGAGCTTCTTCAGAACTCATAAATTCAAAAGCTCTTTCCAGTCTGAGATACTGCAAGAATTAGACATGATCCGTGGCAAGTGCCGCAATTGTTACCTTCTAAGGGATAGTGTTAACAAGTGAAACCCATTTCTTCTGGCTCACATGAGCAAACTCACATCACTCCTTCAATTCTGGGCTCCAGCCCAATATTGTGAAAGGAGAGAGGTAGGTGTAGTGAATATCTTCTCGGTTTACTTTATTCATTCCTTTAGGAACCAGAGTAGATTTATGCCAAATAATAACCTGTTTGTTTTTGATTTATCTCCCTGTCTCCTCCATCTCAGTTTCTTGCACTTTTTCTCTGGTGTTTTTTTCTTGAGGAGAAAAGAGATTGGGAGAAAGAGGGATGAAAATGCATCCCTTCTTTCACATGAAGGTACTTATCTCCACCTGTGTATGAGGGGCTCAGCCAAATCACATTTCTATCTTGTGTCCAAAGGAATTCCTGTCAGGTCTTTATCTGTCAGTTCTGCAGGAGGTTCAACAGCAATGACAGTGAGAAAAGTGAGGAGTCATCACGCATGACAGCAGGAGGGTGAGATGCAGAGGTGGAAGGTTGTGTGGTGGTGCTTGGCCTGACCTTGAGCTAATTTTTATCATCAGAGAAAAAATAGCAATTTATGAAGAAGCTTCTCATGCTGCAGAGACAGGAACTGAGCAGTATTAAACATCAAGATATTTCATAAAACCTAGGAGAAAGGCGTGATTTACAGTGCCAAGAGCTTTTACCTCTTTAGAGAGGGTGAAACAGGCATGTTAGGTTTGTTCATGCTTGTACAGTCCTTGTTAGATTAGTAACTCGAAGCACACGGATGAGGAGTTCTGTAAGTGTTTTCTAGTTTCCTTGTTCTGCCTCTGTTGGAACAAATATTTAGGGAACTGGAGCTCATCCTGGGATAAGCCATGCATGGTTTGTTCTTTATCCTCTTATGTTATATTTTTAACGGTGGAAACAGGCTTATGTGGACTTCTGCTCAGGGCTTCTCCTTTCCCCCCTAGCATGCAGTTGGGATGGGGAGATGCGTGAGTATTTTTGATGTGAGAATTTTGGGTTCTTTCTGATCTCCTTTCTTATGGACCCCCATGCAAAGGGCTCTTCTAAAAGGAGCAGAAGTCATGTTTTCATCCAATGTTTCCTCCACCCCTGAGATGCTTAGGAGCTGAGTGCCTGACTCCAGCAGCTTCAGGAACATCTTTTGGTCATGTATAAACAAAGCTCTGCCACATGGCACTGTCACAACAGGGCATTATGAGAAGTACAAACTGAATGATCAGAGGTAGAGAAATGTAGGTTCTTGCTCCTTATTTTATATAGTGCTTATTTCTTAGAAACGTATGATATCCAAGTATTTTATCTGAAACAGGTTCTTCTTTCTCCTTTGTTGCCTGAACAGTTAAACCCAAAATCCAGGTTTTGGACATCTCTTGGGCATGCTGAGCAAGAAATATAAAATCGGTTTTACATATCTGTCAGCTGAACAAAGAATGGGAAAAAGGGACACAGATAACAAAAGTGTCTGTGTAGGAGACGATGTATGCTAAATTCAGAGACTTTTAAAACAGACGTTTAAGAAAGCAAATATAATAAAGAGCTTTAGCTTATTCCCCTAAAATATTTTTCATGGAAAAGAGTAAGGTGCAGGGTAAGCTATTGGTTTCTCTAGAAGCAATAAATTACATGATGTACATAGAAAGCTTATAGTTTGACCTGTGTTAATAAGGCATAAGTATATCTTACATAAGCAATTTATGTTTATATTTTATTCAGGCAACTTACTGCTGTGAAGGGATTGATGATACTGCTCCTTAGATGCTTTTTAAAACTAAAGTAATAGCTAATGAAGGTCAGTAGAAATTAATAATAAATTCTGTTATGTCGTTCATCAGTAATACATGTCAAAACTCAAATGCCACTGGAGACCAGTCAAGGCAACTGTTCAGGTTTGATGTTGACTTCTAGCAGGTGCAAACCTGATTCCTCACTTGGAAGTGGAAACATCTATATTTTATGATGGGTCTGAGCCAGCAACCTTACATGTCTGAGCCCCAGGACTTGTTTTTTACAGGCTAAGCAGGCAAAGACAAATGTGAATTTCTTCCTGTGTATGTTTTTCAGTTGACTTATGGTGATCAGTTTTTAAAAGGAGATGCTCTTTGACAGCCAGTCTCTGATCATGAGCTTTTCTGGTTTCTTTAGTAGTCAAATGAAATGGCCAAAGCAGTGAAGAAGTACCAGTTGTCCTCATCAGTGGTGTTGCCGCTGTTGCGTGTAGTGTGTTTTCATTTCTGAAGGACATTTCACTTTGTGCTGGAGTTCTCAGGCTCCTGGGAGAGACAAGATGGTGTTGCATGAGAGTTGCATCAAGTATCAGTGAAAAATTTGAAGTATCAGTTGGGAATATTTAAAAGGAAATATCGAAAGGTATCTCTTCCTGCTCAAACCTATTTTATTCTCATTTTAAATACTCCCCCAAGGTGCCCCCTAACTTTTTAAGGTTTCATACAGAAAGCTCAGAGCTCATGGGGTCACTGGCACATCATATAGTCCTTTATTCTGTCCAAAGGCATTGTGTACCATTAGTATCTGCTCTTCAGACTTTCACTGCAAAGCAAAACTGTCCTTGTCTCTTCTTGAGTAACTCCCAACTCTGTAATTGGCTGAATTAAATCATTCATTGTGTGAAAGTGAAGGAGGTGATGTTGGGTGGAGCAGCAGCTTGAATTCTGATGTGCTGGGAGAAAGTAAATTTGCTCTTCAAATGAAGAAAGTGCCTTCAGGAGGACAGACGTGTTGTCTTGATTGTTGAGTAATGGATTTATGGAATGGGGTTCAGTATGTATGTAGTCTGGTGTGTGTGTGTTTGTCAGATGTCTAGGACGTAGTTTTATTTGTTGAGATCACACTAGAGGTGCATCAAAAACGGTGATTCTGATCTTTTTGGGGGGCTTTTTTTTCCCATTTTCCTACTACTTCATTGTTACAGCTCCATTTTAAAGCTTATCCTGAGTGAGGTTGGTGTGGTTGTCTCGTTGTGAGGCCATTGTTGTAGGGTTTTAATGAATATTAACCAAAAAAAACCCAACAAAACCCCTCCAACTCTTTCATTACAGCACTGGACATCATGAACGTCTTCTCAATGACTCCGAAAAGATCTTTAATAGGACATTAAGATGGCATTTTTCCTATATAATAAAAGATCTTTCAGGGCGAGCTGTAAACATTTTATTAATATTCCTGAATTTAGTGGGAATTGTGCTTTCTGTTTCCTAAAAAACTCTCAGGAAGAGAAGACAGTTGTAAAAGGGCTTATTCCTGCCATATGTATAGCTGGAAGGAAGAATTAAAAATGAAGGTCTGTCTATTCTAACCCTTGGATATCTATCAGTTTGTTGTCACCGTCTTTTCTTCAAATACAGTCTCAGCTTTACAGTTTTTGTTATTGACTCTTAAAAAAGAGGAGAGATGCAGCATTTGGGAGCATCTTCTGTGGTAATATTATCTTATCTTAAAGAACATGATGGTATTAAGGCAAAAAGTATTCTGTGGTACTTGGCTTATGCCATTTCTGAGGCTTTTTACCCTATCTCAATTCATGGCAGACAGATTAAGCTCCCAGGCATGGAAAACAGTCTCTTGCTAGAGGCTGCAAGGCACTTCTTCAGTGTCTTGAAAAAAACACTAGGTACCTTTTTCTGTTTCAGTTTGTAAGACAATTGAAGAATAGGAGCTATGTTTAGCAGCAGCTTTTAAACTGTGTGTAAATTGTTTTTCCCTTGTTGTCTTAGGTACTTTTAGCAAGGAGATGCTGAGGCTCAGGACAGCAGAAGCTTATGCTCCTGCAGAATCTAAATTTAAAAAGGGAGACATTCAGAGAAATTAGGAGGAGGAGGCAAAGACGTGGTGACGGAGAGTGAGGTGCCCACAGCTGCAGAGCTGAGCACTAGCAGGCCTGTTGCAGCTCTCCTGACACGCTTTTTCTTTGGGATTTTTTTTTTTTTTTTGGTTTGTGCTCAAGCTACTACAAGATCATAGTTTGCTTCAGGGTGATGTACACCTTGGCACTGAGCTGGGAGCTGCTGGTGACAGTACCTGCTGCCACCTTTTATGCTTACCATGGTACAAAGGGAAAAGAACTTGTGAATACGTTTGACCTTGTTTTCTACAACTGCGTTGGAGTTCATGGGAGTCTTTTATAAGAGGAAGGGGGTATTTATGCCTGTGAAAGATGTCAAACGTATAATAATAATTAAAAAAATATATTATTTTTGCCTACTAGCTAGACCATTTTGCAGCAAAGGAAAGGCTGGGCTGGTTTATAATGGGGCATTACCAAATGGATACAGTGTTCTTTCTGCAGCATCTCTCCCGCTGAGGGACAGAAGCGGTCAATAGGAGAATGACTGCTGATTGGGGTAAGATTAGTTGCTATACCTGCTTTTTCCAACTTCAGGTCTCAAGATTGTTTCTTTAATTCCCCAGACTATGCTGACATTTGTGGCTCTTCTTAGTGAGAAAGCTGTAATGAGAAGAGAGTGAAGCCTTTCAAAATAGGAGTTTATCTTTTCAATTGCAATTGTGAAGCCTTCTCATCAGAGTGAATTTCTCGCCCCCTGCCAATCAGGTACTGAGATGCTGGTGGCTCTGCCTTCTAAGCCTGTTCGCTGTACTTAACAAATGCAGAGAACATCTGTGCTGTGAAGAACACAGGGCATATTGTTTCAAATACAGTCGGTGCCCAATAACAAACCCAGCTTGCCCAATGAACCCTCTTAGAAACTACTCTCCCTGATCCCAAAGGACGTGGCCAAGGATCTTTGCGTTAGAGAGGCGGAAGCTGGGTTGGAGGCCATACAGGGATGTTGGCTCTTGGGAAGCTGAGCTGGCAGGACAGAGTGGGCATTGCATTGCTGTTAGATGGGGCTGGTTGACCTTCAGCTGAGCTCTGGTTGGAGCTCAGTGATGTATTGCTGCTTTTCCATCCTATGCCAGTGCTTTAATGAGAAACATTGAAGGAAATATGAGGGCAATAGTTTCAATAGCTGTGTTTGGTCTGTGTGGCAGAATCTGCCTTTTGCAAATTCCATAGTGAGCAAGACAAAGAGAAAAGTTTTCTCATCCTCAGTTTTGAACTGTGGTACAGTGCACAAATGACCTCCTATCAAAATTAACAGACAAATGCTAATATTTAGAGCAAATAACCTTTTGTGTTTTTTTTTTTTCCTCAGCTCTCTTTTGCTTCTTAGTGTAAACTAATTAACAATAAAGCCTTAAACAAGCACAGCACCAAAGTAACAGTTGTCTTTACATATATTATTGTAATTAAAAAGCTTTTCCTTATGGTCTTTCAAATCTAAATCCTTATACAATAGGGTTTCCCTACCACAGCATTTCCAGAGGTTTCATTAGTTCTCAGCGTACCAGCATTTATCGGTTTCTGTGCTCCCTCCTGAAAACTTAGAGGCTGTTAACGTTGTGAATTGCATTGCACTGATGTCTATGCTAATTAGTTTTTTTTTTTTCCCATGCCTGGTTTATGCCTCAGAGATGTGCTGCAGAAAAAACAGCTAGATAACAAAAGTTATTACAGCACTAATGAATCCGTGCAGCTCAACTGAAAGGTGTTGTAAGCTGATGGCAACAGGCTGTGGGGTGGGGAAGAGGTTTGGATCTAACAGTCAAAGAAGAGCCTGACTTCATGCAAGTGAGATGTGGCCTCTCTGCCTCATTTCTTTGTTTGTAATACCAAATTAGACCAATCCTGTGAGTAAATTTGAAGGGTGCTGCAAAGAGTGCTTTGTACTCCCCTTGGTGAAACGGTTTGCTGACTTCCTGCAAGAGGTAGGATAGAAGTATTGCTATGGAAATTGCAGGCTCCTTCCCTTAAAATCTAGTGGTAGTTAGGGAAGAGGACCACTCATTCTGCCACTTCCCTCAATCACTGCTCATAAAGCTGTCTCATTTTGTGCTGCAAGCACACCGTCCTCTCCTGCTCTCTTCCTCTCTGAAGTTTGAGTGAAACGTATGGAAACCTCACGAGCAAGGGGAATGCTGGTTAGGAGGCCCTGGCCTGAAGATCAGGACAAGGTGCAGATCAGTGCGTTGGGATTCAGAGCAGCTCTTAAAGAGGGGTGACCTAAGCATGCAGGGAGCAAGCTGTGGCAAGCCCTCCTCCATGTGGCAGTTGTGAATAAAGGAGAGGAGGGAAAGCCATGGAGACCTGTCTTGTCCTGGTGTGGTGTCAGAACCAGTGCCAAAACTTGGAGTCCTTTGCAGTTGACTTGACCTGCTATTTTATGCTTACTGTTTTCCCCTTTGTTTAAGGGGAAATGATAGTATCACATTTATTAAAGTGTTTAAGAAGTAGGCAGTGATGAATGTAATTCTTCCTGGCATGAAGTACCAGTCAGATACCTACTGCTCTAATGGGGTCGTTTACAAGAAAGTGGATCAAATAGTACAAAAGGGAGAGGTGGTTTTTACTCTTTTTTTTTTTTTTTTTGGTTTGTTTTGGGTTTTTTGTTTTGTTTTGTTTTTAATCCGAAGGTTGTCAATCACCCCAAAATAGCGTTCAGCTGTAGCCAGCATTTCTCTCTCAGATTACTGATGGGGAGGTTCAAGTGGAAGACTTGTTGCCTGTAGCAGCCCACAGTGTTGTGGTGCCACGAGTCACACTTCAGATTGTTGTGGCAATGGAGGGTGTGTCCTGCTTACCTCCAAGCTCAGCTCACCAGCGTACAAGCAAGTCTTCAGTCTGCCACAACTCCATGCTACCAATGATTTGCAGTCAAAAGAAATTCTCTCTGATCTCTTGTATGTAGTACTGGCGTAATGAACCAGGGTTTGTTGTATGTTTAAGTTTACGTGTAGCAGCTCTGAGCAGATAGCTACCACAATAAGACTTCTAAGAGCATTAACCCTTGGAACAAGTGGCTGATTTGGCTCTAATTCAGAAATGAAAATGCACAGAACTGTCAGAGGGAGAGGGGAAGCTTAATCAGAAGCTGTTTCGATAAAAACATTGTGCTTTTGGCAGAAGTCCTCCTGAGCATGCTGGATCCAGGACACACAGCTTTGTTGTAATCTTTTATTTCTTTTTCTCTCCCATTGACATTAAACACAATAATTAAAGCAAGAGATTAACATGTCAAGCCAAGCTTTTAATTTGGTGTGTCCCCTCTTTTTTTTTAATTTTATATTTTTTTCTTTCTTTTTTCTTCCTGAGCTACTCAATTTTCCTTTAATTCAGCAGATCATGTCTTCTAAGGATGTTTGATTCAACAGCATGTTGGTGGCAAAGGGAGGAAAAAAAGTCTTGCTCTCTGTCTGGTACTTCTTTGTATGAATACTTCACTGTACATTAATGAAAGAAACTTATCTTTGTAAGCAGCCCTTCTTCTGGCAATAAGCTTGACATAGCAGGCGTTTTGGGGCATTAAGAATAGAGATTTATTTCCAAATGACCATCCAGACTGCTCAAAAGGATTTTGATTTTTATAATTAGTTTTTCCTGTTTATATGTTTTACAGTCTTTATCTTCTTTGCTGGAGTAAAGGCAGCTTTTCATTTGAACACATGTACTTGTGTTTCTTTGATTTGATTCTGCTGGATATAGTAAATGCATCCAGCTAGTAATATAATTCTTCTTTTGTGGAATTTCTGCGCAAAAGGCTCATGGTTGTGTAGTAAGTGCTAGTGGATTCCCAGAGAAAGCAGTATTACACCACAACAGCATTCTGATGTGAGGAAAAAATCAAGCTATTGATCTGTTCCAGAGCTAAAATAAAATGTTTGGGGCTGTAGTCCCCCACCCCACTATCTTGCAGAGGCGACCTAGGAAGGCTGCAGTGGAAGGAGACATAGCTCAGGGCGTGCTTTTTGCTGCCCTTTCTTTTAGGAATAGATCTTTACCTGTGAGTAAGCAATTAGCAATACTGACACATCTATTGGGTACCTAGTGGAAGCGTTTTCATTGCATAACACAAAACAGGGCTGCTGCACTTTTGGGGTGCTGGAGGTCAGCAACGCTCCCTTTACAGAGCAGATCAGAGGTGAGATATTTCTCAGAGGTGAGATATTTCTCCTCCCTTCTGCATGAGAAGGGCTATTGATGTGGTGGGAAGAGACTTGGTGAAGAAGGTAAAGCAGAGCCTTTTTTCAGGTGGCCGTTGGTTGGATGTCAGGACATCAAGTGGTCCAGTCTTGCTCCACTTCCAATTTGCCTGCCTAAGCCAGTGGTGAGAGACAGGCACCGAAGAAGAACTTGTGAAGCTGCCAGTGAGCTTTGTTTTCTCTACAAGGGTTTCCATGGAAAGGGGTGAGCATCCCCATGCTTAGTATGTGCTCCAGTTGTGCTCCCTTTTGGGGGGATAAAGTTGCTTAAAGCTCTGAATTTGCTCAGAGGGCAGAGCGGAGCTGGCAGCCACCAGTTCCCTGCCTTACAATGTCTGTGTTTTTTACATTCCTGGTCTGCTTGGACACTCTCACCTGACTGGGCACAGGTGATAACCAGCACTTGATGGATGTCCTGCTACCAGGAGGTGTGTGAGAGGCTGGTGTTAACAGGAGTGGAGGAGGGTGAGTTTTGGCACGCAGTGGGTTTGCTGGAAATAAGCACCTGGGAGCGTCTCTCCTGCTGCTCTGTGCACCCTCAGTCTGTTATGCACACAAAACAGGAGAACTCCTTTGGCAGTCTTCTCTGAGAAAAACAGTGTTTGTCTGCTAAGTCCTGGTTCAACTTGCGTCCATTGGGCTTCCATTGAAGGAGCTGTAGCAGAGATGCACGTCTTATTTAGCGGTAATCAGCAGGTAGAGTTAAAGCAGCCTCTCTAACTTGCATCACGTGGCTTTATCATCTGCAAAACGCGCTCTTTTGCTTTGCTGGAAACCAGAGCATTTGCCAGCCTGCCTCTTGTGCGTCTCTGGGATTTAGTTTCCACTCACAAAGGCTGACTGCTGCTATGCAGACAGAAAACCACAAAACTTTGATTTTAGTTGGCAGTCGTACTTGGACCACTGTAAAAGAGAGAATGTATTTGGACTATGTCTGCCCATAACTCACCCACCCCTCCACTCTTTGACTGCTGAGAAAAGATCAAGGCAAATGCTCTGCTCTGGATTAGAGTTCATATAGCTTTGAGACGGACCACCATTCCCCTCTGCAAGGAAAGCGCAGTGAATCTAGGAAAGCTTCGGGGTGGAATGTGACCCTGAATGTCACATGCAGCCAAGTTGGTGCTGTAACTTGTGGAGATGAAATTGATGGTCTTTGAAGTTTAGCTTAAAACCTGGCTATAGAGCTTCCTGCAGGCAGTAGCACCTCCCACCCCCCAGGGAGCTTGGTGTGCCCCAAGGTAGTTTTACAGCTTCCTTGGATATATCTCACGAGAATTGATCCCATTCTGTGCTGCACTGAGGATATACTTTCTTCTTCAGGACTCTTTCCCCTGAAAAGTAATGGTCTTGTGTCTTTGCTCTTGCCTGTATGCTCTGTCCACATCAGGGTATGGAGACTCACCTTTCTGACCCTCCAAGTCTGCTAATTTCTCATCTGCTCTGCGTGACCAGAATGCTCAGATGCTGTCCAGCTGAGAACGGTCCAAATTCAGCACAGTTTGAGCAATTACAAAAGGAGACCTTGGTCTGTGATTTAACAAGGAAAAGACATTACAGGTGTTCGGGAGGGATTGAATAGAAAGAGCTCTTCCATCTTCATTTGCAGCTCTTTCCAATGGACTGTTTCTCTTCTCAGTATTCCTTTTGTAGGATGTGTTTGGTTTGTTCTTCTGCAAGCCCTTTCAACAAGGGGGGCTTTCAAACCCATAGCATGTATTTTGACTGTAAACTGTTCTTTTACTTTGCTACACACACATGCGTGCATGCACCCATGCTCCCTCTCCTCTGGCAACACTCAACTATTTGTGTTCTTTATAAAGCAAGCTTTTTTTGTTTTGATCACAATAGTACAGTGCACATGATTGCTGTCACTTATTGTTGGGAAAGCAGTTGTCATTACACTATTCTACACTTAATGCAGAAGAGAGTCCCCTTGTATGCTCTCTGCTTGTTTGTTGGAAAGCCTTTCTGGTGGTTAAGCTGTTGCCGTTTTCTGCACGCTGGCCTCTTGCTGGCACTGCAAAAGCGAGACAGTGGCTCCCTCTGGAGCCAGGACCACTGTGGCTCCAGGGACTGTCTCTCACTGAATCTGCGGCGGTTTTCAGCTAAATATTTCCACTTAAGCAGTTTTTCATTGTAGCATTAAGGATGCGTGTTGCCTGCCCAGTCTGCATGTGGTGTACCAAGAAGACAGTAACCAGCTCCAAAGTTTAAACTAAAGTTGTACAAACAGGGATGTGGGCTTGATGCTCTACAATAGTTTTTTTCTTCACGCCTATATTTATCACCTTCTGTCCCAGAGGTTATTATAGAGATGCACATAACAACATGTCTTTTAAACAATACTTAGTGCAATAGTTCTATGGATAAATTCCACTGAGTTTTCTTCCTGGCTGCAAGTGGAAGTGCCCCTTGTCAGGGTAGACTAGTGCAGCAGCCAGTACACAGTAGGGCAGTACTGTTCTTACTGAGCATGTGTCTGAGGTCTGTTGGAGTGAGATGATGATGTTGTGATGGTCCCAGAGAGCGAATACAGTTTGCACTGCTGGGTTTTTTATTCGTTATTTAGATAAAGTAGCAATTGTTTGCAAAGAAATCCTTGCATCCTATGCAGATAGGGGGCTGTACACCTTGAATCCAGCATAGCTAGGTGTTCCTGTACCATGCAAGGACTGGGCTCCCAATATCAAGGTCATTTTACAGACATGTGAACAGATGACAATCCTGCCTTGGGCAGCTTAACTGCTCATGGCCACATGAGTTTAGCCTGTGAGTAAAAGCTGGCTTAGAGGTTGGCCACCAAGGGAGATAACTGACGTTTCTGCTGAGTGTGGTGGGCCTGATGGAAGTCTAGTGAAGCTGCATGGCTGCTTGTGCTGTGAACAGTGCCAAGCGTGTCAGGCTGGAGCTGGCTGAGAAGCCTAGGCCTCCCTTGAATCGCTTGTCAGCCCTTTTCCTGACATCAGCCACTGCCAATCTAGGGTTCAAACAAGTCTGGTTTCGAAGTTCTGATTTTTATAGATGCAGTGAGGCATTTCTTCTGCAGACCTGAAATCTGTATGCTTAATGGTGAAATGGTTTGCAGTCAGTTAAGCCTGAGAGAAAGGAGAAATACCGGGAAGCAATTAGGGAGAACACTGGTGGCTGGGGGATGTTTGGAGTATGTGCATTAAGACTCACATCTAGGTTTGCTGGGTCTTAGGTAGGTCCTGAGCTCTGTGTAGACCTCTGTAGCTATGTGTTGTAGACCGTATTGTGAGGAGTTGTCCCAGTGGATGTTTTGCTGCCCAAGAGATTCTTGGGGCACAGGTGCACTGGGTCCGCTATGGACAGTCCTATATCTACCCATCGATGTCTTTCTAATGAGCTGGTCTCTGAAGTGTCACCGTAGGTTTCTCCCGTGTGCTGTTATCTGCTAGAAGATGGTGAGCTCCAGAAGAAAAACAGGGCAGGTGGTAACCTCTAAACTATGGTACCATCTTCTGGAGATGGTGAATAGTCATGATGGGGTGGGTTTGCTTCATTGTTTTATTTTGAATTTGTTTTGACACTTAGGAGACAAAAATACTTAATATTTCCATTCACATACTTTCTGACCTCATAAGATTTAGGAAAACACTCATCCTTCTTTTTGTTGGCATAGGATCCACTAATTTTGATGCATACCATCTCCTGAAGTGCATTCCTTAGCTGTGAAGTGCTTTCTGTAGATGTTTATGGGTATAGGAATGACTTAGTGAGAAGCCCAGGTTGTGGCACACAGCAGCTGAGTTCCCCGGACTTGCTCGTGATGGCTTTTGTTGTGCCCTTGGGTCTGGTGTAATAATAATTAAGAAGTATTCTCTGGCAGCCTCAATTTAAGGAAAAACTGAGCATCGGCCCTCTGTTTGCCAGCCAGATGTTGCTTCTCGTAGCCCTTTGCTGCATTACTAGGGCTGTTACATAGTTTGGCTTACAGTCATTGTGCTGCCAATACATGTTTGAGTGACTGCTCTGGTGTGGGAAGTCCTGCTGAATTCATCAGATTTCCTTACGAGTGGAATGATAATGGCTGGTGCCTTCAGTGTTTTACACAGCAATATTACAAGATGAAGAAAGTCTGACACAAACGCTGAGTTCTTATTATCAACAGGGTTTTTGTTATCAACAGGCTTTGTGGTGGCAAGGAGTAGAAAAGAGTTGTTGTTAATTGTTTCATTGCATGCAGACCTGATGTCAGGCTTGTAGGAATCTGTGAGGGACCGGGGAGAGCAAGTTTCCTTTGAAATGTTTTCAAAAGGAATTAGCAGCCAAACTGATGTGGAAAACCCTTAATGGGATGATATGGAGTAAGGAGTAAAGTAATTGGAGCCAGTACTTGCTGCTCAGTTCTTTTTGAACAAATGTATTTGCCAGGGAAAAAAAATAAATCACAAATTTCCCTCTAAACAAAAAAGGACAATACCTGGACCTGTGTTTGAATCACATGCTTTTAAAATGGTTCCAATAAAACATTCTTTTTCCTTTTAGGTTTAATAGACTTGATGTATTCCCCAGCCACTTGTTAAAATAACATGTAATTTTATATTGTAGAGAAATATTTTTTTTTTTCAATGCTTTTCATACAGTTTTGAGGAAACTATTATATTTATATTTGTGTTATAGTATTGTGAGTATAGGAAAAAAGATCCTTATAGCTTTCACTGGCTGTGTATTATTATCTAGTATTTATTAAAGCAGGTGCTGGACTGTCTTCTATGTTTAAAAGAATTGTAGCAGCAGAGGTCTGAATCTGCGCAAATGCCTTTTTTCAGTTATCTAATTCAAAATAATGACCTTTCTGCGGATCTGCTTTCTCAGCTGCTGTGCAGCATTTGGAACAGAAATGTGCTTCTACCCTGTCTGCAGCGGATTTCCAGCGTGTTCTTGACAAATGCAGCTCAGAAGTAAAGCTGGCAGGGTAGCGTGTGTTATTCTGGGAGTCTAAGGGAAATGTTTCTTTTCAGAGAATATTTTAATATTGGTACTTTTGAGGGCAGTTTAACTGCATAAATCGTCTGCTTACTGAGGACATTTGACTTTTTTGAAGTTGCAAGCTGACATTTCAAGACGACAGCAGCCGTGAAGTACCTTTAGTGTCTGCACAGCACCGGTGCCAGTGAAGAAACAGCCTGTCACATGGATGTTTGTCCTGTCTCAAGCTTGAGTGCGCTTATTGACACTTCAGGTTTTTTAATCTTTATACCGTCTCTTTTCGAAGCACTTCTCTCCTTCATCCCCAAACTCTTTCTTTCTTTCCTCTCTGGAACAGCAATGGCTTTTGAGTAGTTTTCTGCATTAGGCTTTGAAAAAGTGCCCTCTCGTGGAGAGCAGCAGTTTCTGCACCCTGCCTTTATCAACTTACTGCTAAAAATCCTTCTACAGAACACAGATGTCATGGATGCCTCTTAGTCCTTTACAGCAGCTAAATGTCACATGTTCATACCCATAACTTTCCTGTGTGACCTGATCTAGGTGTTCCTGCTCCAGCAGGGGGATTGGACTAGATGATCTTTCAAGGTCCCTTCCAATCCCATAAATTCTGTGATAACTTTTCCTCTGCTGCTTGTCTCATTGCAGCGATGGTTTTGCTCAGGCTGGAAGGTGTGTGCCTCTGTTCTGAAGGGATGGTGGGATTTGGGGTGTTGAGGTGAGAGAGGCAGCAGCTTTGAAAGTCGTGGCCTTTGGTCGTTCTCTTTGGTGGGATATACTGTATTTCAATGTAAACACTACAAAGACTGTATCTTTGGATTGCTCTGATTGTTCACATCGGGTACAACCGGGGTGGAAACTGAATTTGCAAATCTGTTAATTGGTTGGCAAAGAAGCATTAATTTACATTGGAAAGAAAAAAAGATCACCATGCAGTGTGAAACTTTATGTGCTGCGGGCTGTGTGACCCTACCACTTCTGAACCTGTGGCCACTAGTCCTCCACAATGGCTTGGACCTCGGCTTTTAAGAAATGTGGGCATTTTTCTTTATGAAAGACAAGATGTATCTTCGTAAGTCTTTATTGTTTTGAGTAATACTCAAATGGAGGGGGAGAGGGAATACAATCTTCTGAATTAAGTAATTCTTGTTTTTAAGAGTTCATTAAGCAAAACACACAAGCAGCCTGTGCAGTGCAGATATTCTTGAGAGCTATACTAAAGGAGGTTTGAAATACAGACTTCTGCTCCAATATGTTATTCACTTGTGCTCAAAACCTGTATCTGCAACTTCATGGACTAATCAGAGAACATATTAATCTGGAATGTGCCTATTTCTGATTGTCACAGCAGCACTAAACTGAATAATCAGTATTAGAGCTATCAAACCTGAAACACAAATGCTAGACAGGAGAAATGTTGAGTATTTCAGTCTAGGACAGCTAAAAATACTTTCTCTAAACCATTCTAGAGGCTAATTGGGACCCTCTAATGTCAATTCAAGATGAGTTGAATCAGTTTGTTCACACGTAGCTATAGAGCAAGGCTGCTTGCATTAATACTGGCAGCGTCACTGTTTGGTGATGGAAGAGGTTATATCTGCAGTAACGTGTGCTGGAGCATAAATTGAGCAGTTGAGATGAAAGGGAGGCTCAGTAACTTGCTACTGTTGTGGAATTTAAGAAATTTATACTGCTCCCAGCAATCCATTTAAAAGTCAACTGCTGGAAACCAAATGACTGAGAGTGTGCTCCTTGGCCTTAGAGGCGTTTTTGAGTAATTTTTTGTGAAGCGATTAGATGGAGGGGGGAAACCAAGGGATGACTTTGGGTTTTTTTTTCTTCTTTATCTAATGAATTGTACTTGCAAGGCATAACACAACCAGAAGTCCCCTTTTAAGGGGATGTAGTTTAAATGTGAGTATTAAACATTATACATTGCTATAATGTGAGGGCTTCTCTCAGAAGTTAATAATAGGGTGAGAACTAAGAGCCTGGCCAATTTGGAAGCTCAAGTTAGAGATCACATGCTGCCTTTTTTTAATTCTGATGAAGCTGTGGTTGTAAAGGGTGCTTTGCAAGTCAAAAGCTTTAGTGCAAACTTGGGGTTAATAACAACCATAAGCACTGAAGAGAATATTGCATAGCATATAACTTGATGAATGCAGTTTTGCTTCTCTTAGCCTACATGCGTGTTAAGAATGTGCTTACATCCTGTGTGCTGTGCTCTCTGGAGGTGCTGCCTGTGTTTCAGTTCTTACTTTCAGGTACATAGGAGATAAATCAAAATAACTTCTTGGTCTTTGAAAAAAAGATGAGCTGCCTGACATTTACTGTGTAATAAGGGCACAGAGCAAGCCACATGGAGTAGCAGATTTGTGGTGACTTTTTATTTTATAACAGCATTTTCAAATGTCTGTATCTGGAGCCACTCAGGTGGTGAATTTAGGTGAGGTGGATTGTGTACCGCTTGTGTACTGGAAGCCTCATGTATACAGTCATAAGGATGTTTTTGAAAATCATGAATCTAACATCATCCTTGGAAGAAGCTTCTGAAGAATAGAAGAAAATACTATTCAGAGTGAGTGAAGTACTCGCTAGTTTTACTGGCATAAGTAAAGGGATCTGCATTCTTCCTAGGAATGCAGACTTGTGTGATCTGTGCAGAGCCAGGTCCACATCTGAACAAGGCATTCAATCACAGAGTGGTAACAGGAGAATCTGAAATTGAAAAGGAGGGTTTGTTTGGGGAGATTAAATGACCACTTGTTAACTAATCGCACAAGTGTCTTTCATCTGCTCCTGGCTGTAGGCAGCATAGAAATGTGGTTTCTATTAAATCTGTGGTTCCACTGAGGGGCACCAGCTTTCAGTGTTATCTTTTTTTTTCCTTCTTTTTTAAAGTCAGATGGGTGAAGCTGGGTTTCATTATTTTTGTGGTATGCATGCCCAAAGTTCTTATGTCCCTGCCAACAAAATTAAATCTCCTTGCAAACTGATACAATTGCAACAGATGTGGGCTTTTATTTACTGGCTAATTTTTAAAAACAGCTTCATTTTATATATTTTTTTCTCTTTTTTTCTTTTCTTTTTTTTTTTCTTAAAAAGATAAATTTGAGTTCTGTTGAACTGCTTTATTTGCAGTTTCTTGTGTGGTATATTAGTTCTAAATGAAGATAATGTTGCCCAATAAAATGGGTAATCTCAGTTATATTTAAAGCTATTCTGCAGATTTCTCAGCTTTATGATCTTTATTACTTTTATTAATATCATATGAGCAGTGCAATGATGTGTATTTCTGTCATATGGTATTGGAATTTTTTTTATCTCTTCATTTTGATCTCCCATGAATAAAATGACAAACTTAAATAATATTTTGATTTCCTTTCCTGGTCCTAGTGATCTAATTTCATCTGTAATAGCTTGTTCAGTATTTTTGTTCTCAGACTTCTTGCTTTAGCAGTACTGTTTGCAATCAAATGAAAGGAACACCTGATTTTAATGGACAACATAATCCTGTGGGATGCTCAACCAGATTAGATGCTAAAGTCTTCAGCTGGCTCTTGCATCCTGGAGGCGTAGCTGAAGCCTGGTGATGATCATGGTGTTGGAGACACAAGACAGCACAATGTGTGGAGCTTTCCTGGCTGTGCAGACAAGTCTTATGTGTATATTCCCTCATCTCTAGTGAACCTGGAAAAGTCCATTTAATGTTTTTTGCAATTTTTCTCCTCAAACACAACACAAAGGATAAAGGGGACAAATTTGCAAGTTAAATTTGAAATAGGCACATATTGGCTGAAGAAAAGAACCTTTACATGTGATGGTAGAAGTCTTTCCCTAAGGTGTGTTTCTTTATATGAAGTCCCAACATTAGCTCAGCAAAACAGGTCTTATTTGTCTTGGGCACCAGTTCACCAAACCATACTAAGTATGTGTTTATTCTTCTCCCAGCTGAGAAAAGCGTTCAAGCGTGTAATTAAGTCCTATCTTAAATCAGTGGGATTCGAACAAGCTCGAAGTTAACATGTGTTGAAATGCCCTGCTAAACAGGGAAGGGTGGCTGGACAGAGGCTGCGAGGCCCATCTGTGTTTTCCATTTTGGGCATCCATCATGATGTGAGAAGCCAGGTGTGTTAAAAGCAGCCCCTTGCCAACAGTCCTATGCTGTGTACTCCGCTCTTAGAGCGCTCCTGCTGCTGCCAAACCAGCTGTTTATCAGCATGGATTTTTTTGTCTGGCCCTTCATCCCTTGTGCCTTGGACCCAGTGAAATACAAGCCTGTAAGAGGAGTGGAGCTGGGCCAGCATTGCTGTAGCCGGACAGAGGGCTTTGGCTGGCACTACCCTGCTGCCCTGGACCCCAGCCCAGAGCTGTGGTCACACTGGAGGTTTTCCTAACGTCGGGCTTGCAGTGGGCTCGTAGCCTTGATGAGGAGTAAAAAGCAAACTAGAGGGTTGCCCAGCTTCGGTTCTGTCTGAGTTGATGGTACAGTTGTTATAAATGTAGCAGTGCATGGCCCCAGTGCTGGGGTAGCTGTGGCGTGGCAATGCTGCCGTGCAGCAGTCCTGCTCTGTGGGAAGGGGAATAGGCGATCAGCAGTAGAAGGCACCTTCCCACCACTATTCTCCCATTTACCTCGGGGTGCTATAGATAGTGTAATGGTATTGATTTAAAGAAAAAAAGATAAAATGAAAAATCACCCCTCCCTCTGGTATAATTATGCACTTGTTTACAGAGACCTTTTAATCAAAGCAATTCTTAAAACTAAGACAGTGTGTTTGATCTTTCATTCAGATTAAAAAATAGTGGAATAGCCTCTTAAATAGGGGAGGAGACTGTAACTTGAAGGCAGCTGTGGGAAATCTGAATCTGTTTTGGATTTTTTTTCCTCGTCCACAATGATTTAACCCTTCAGTGGGACAGCCATGTCACGGTTTCTAGCTCTGTGCATGAACTTTAGTCTGCTGTTGCTTTTTAAGCTACAAAGGTTGAGAACCCCATGGGACCAGCTGTCTGGTGCTGGGAGAAAACCATTGCTCTCACAGCAAAGAGAAACTCAAGATGGCCACACTGCTGCATCAAAGCAGAATGGCGTGTTTGTAATCATCTTCTGTGCGATGACTGTTTGTCACCCTTTGGGCTATGATTAAATCTGCTCGCTACCTTGTTCCTTCTACATGTGGAAGTTAAAAGAAGGGCAGGATCCTTTTCCTGGCAAGGAGCAAGGCTGCCTTTACAGAGGAGTGTGCTTTTTTCCTTTTAACAATGGCAAGAACACATCCATTATCTATGCCTGTGGTGCCTCCTTTTAATCTTGCCTCTTGTGTTAAGATATTTCAGTAGCACAGGCAGTTAAATAGGCACGTGCCTCCCCACAGGAGTGGGAACCAGTGGTGGACTTCACCTTGCCTCCACACATGTGTTGGTGCTTTGTTTGTGTGTTGTGTCACATGGAGTGGGAAAACCTTGAGAAGATGAGACTCAAAGGAGCATCTTGGGCATACTTGTGGTTTCTGTTTGCAACAACATGCTTGAAAGGAACTGAACTGGTAAGGAGTTCAGAGCAGGTTAATGTGTTGCAAGCTCTAGTGATCATAAAGTGAAGGAAAACTCAAGTGACTGCCAACAGCTTACAAGAGGTCCCTTTACAATGCATTATGGCTCTCTGGATGGTTCACTTGGCAACGGGGTGTCAAAATGGTGCAAGCCATGAAGATGCCATTCATTTACATTTGCTCCCTCCGGGATGCAGAGAGTATGAGAGGATTTTAGCTTTCTCCCAGCTGGAGGAGTGGCCATAATGGCAGTGTCACAAGTTCCCACATCTGAAATGTTTCAAGATAGTGGAAACTGATGTTTATTTGTTTATTTTGTTGTTACTACCCTTTGATTGAGTAGCCCTGTATACCTGAATGGAAAGTCTCATCCTTTTGCTGAGGCTTGGTAGAAAGAGCAAATCCATCAAACTCCTACAGATAGACATGGCTAAGAACACACAAACATCTGTGTCTGTTTACTTTTTTGGCCTCTGATATATTTTTTTCTTTGAGAGTTGTCTTTTATAAATGCTCTCAGCAAATCACATCATGGTTGCAGTGCACAGAGGAGGAACATTTTCCTCAAATTTCAGCAGTAGAACTGGAAACCCTAAAAAAAAAGGAAAAAAAAGAACCAAGCCAAAAAACCTTACCAAAACCCAGAGGTTTCTGTTTCATTCTCAGTTGCAAATTAGGATGAGCCATGAACCTGCTGCAGCTGATTTCCTTCTGTTGCCTTGCTTAGACATAAAAATAGGCTTGTTCCTTCCTGGGTTTGGAGCCATACCTCTCAGTAATGTTTTATGGGGGGAAAAAATAAAGCCCTTTCTGGTAAATTAATTGTTTGATTATCCAGGTGCGAGTCACTGTTTCCAGAGATTGTTCAGGTGGCTGCAGGTAATCAATGGGGGTTTCTCTGTCTCTATACAAAGAAAAACTGCAGTGGGAGGATGGTCCCAGATGTCCTAGCACTGCCTTCAGCATCACTGACAGCACCTCTGTGGAAACGTGTTTAAGAAAGGGCAAAATGCTGTGTGGCAGTGAGGAGAATAGTGTGAGAAACAGACCCGTGAGCATGCAGGGCAGAGAAAGGAAGAGCAGGAGGACCTCTGGGTGCATCTCCCCTCAGCCTGTGAGGAGATCATGCTGGAGCAGCCATCCACACTGCAGCCCCGTGGTGGGTTGACCTTGCACGGCTGCCTTTTGCCCACCCAACTTCTTTCTCATTTCCTCTCCTCAGCAGGACCTGGGGAGAAAATAAGATGTAAAATCATGTGGGTTGAGATAAAGGCAGGGAGATGGTTTACCAATTACCACCACAGGCAAAACAGGCTCAGTTTGGTGAAAAATTAATATATAGGCAATGAAGACAAGTTAGTGAGTAACAAAGACAAATGTAAACACATTTATCCCCTTTTTCCTAGACTGAGCTTCACTAAGCTAGGTTCATTGCAATGAGCTTTCTTTTAGAATCAGGCTTGCTGTCCACACTGTACCTAATGGATGTCTCCCTTTAGGTCAAGTAGCTTCTTGTTTTGGAGGAGGCCATCTTTTATGTTGGCTGTTGGACTTGGCATTACTGTTGGGCCAATGCACCCATCATTAACTGTATCTCCACGACATTAAGAGCAAGGAAAATAAGATGGAGTGTTTCAGGTCTCGTTGCATTTGAAATAGTTTAATTTTTACCCTACAATTAGATAGTAAAATGCTTCTGTACTTTTTTTTTTTAAATGACAGTTTCTTTCCAGGCTTTCAGCACTTCTCTTTTATCTACCTTATTCTCATTTTCACCTGTCTTTTGTGCAGCCCTTCCACTCATCAGAGTCCTAATGAGATTTATGAGTGAGGTTAGTTAGCAGGGAATGAAATAAGTGTTACAGGGGTCATTTGTGAGCGGATGAATAGTTTTGACTTTAGCAGCTATTTTGAATTTCAAATCCAAAGAGAAAGGATTTAATAATAATAATAAAAAAGAAGAGAGCCTGCAGGACCAGAACAGCTACCTGATCCCAGAGCTGGATCTGCCCTTGTGCTGTTGATCTAGTTCGACCAAGGGGTTGGTGCTTGTGCCTGCTCTGTTCTGGACTATTATCTTTCTGAATATAACTAAGATTACCTGCTCCCTAAATAAATAGAAAAGTAAAAAGAAATTGTAGATCTAGCTGTTGCTAATGCCTCAAGTATTTTTTTATTTATTCCCAGCTAACTAGTGTGGACAAACTTTTTTTTTTTTTTTTTTTAGTTTGAGAAGATTCTGGGTGGCACAAGACCTTTGAGACCTGGGAAAGAAAACTCGATAACCTCACCCAGTCTTACAGTACTTCCTTTTAGCTAAACTTAACTTGTGGCATAAGGTTGAAAATTAGTATGCTCAATTGTGAATATTACAGTCAAAAGACAATGTAGCTCTGTAGAAATGTTAGTCTGTGGCAAATGATCTACCAAGGAGTGTCCGTGCTTGATGAGGTGGGTTTTTTTTTATTATTTTTTTACTTTTTTTTTCTGTGTTGAAGGAACATTTCCTTTGCTTAATATGGTGTAACAGTGGAACTGCAGTTTGCACCTGAGAGATCATGAGAAATTAGTGTCTCAGCAAAGGCAGTCTCTCGGTGAGTCGTGAGCCCTTTGTGGTTAGGTGAGGTAAGTTTTGGAGACAGTGGAGCCACAGAAGTCTTCTTAAAATGGCATTTTCTCTGCTTTGGATCTTGTGGCTCCTTCCATTGGCTGCAAAGAAGCACTTGCCTCTTGCTTTTTTTCCTTTGCCTTCAGATGCTACCAATTGCTCTTGACAACAGAGATTCAGTGGCAGAACAGGCGATGGGCACTGTCTTCCAGGCAGTGCAATGTCTGGAAGCTAGTGATTGCAGGTTTTCCTCTGGTGCTTAAGATTAATTTTGCTGACACTTTCAATGGTCTAGATCTTTTAAAACTGAAAAGATTTTCCATCATATTAGCAAGAGGGAACAGGTAGTGCTTGTCAGACCATAAGGTGTTTCAGACACCTCTGCACTGACCTCTCTAAGCTGCTTTTCTTTTAGATACGCTAACAGGAGGGCTGGCTCTTCCGTGTAATTCAGGACACACATATACCCTTTTTATTGTGTCTGTTTATGTATTGTTCAGATTTTTGGTTTGAACTAATGTTGGATTTTAGCTTTGGGTCCTTTCTTTTGCATTTAATTACATGGGTTTGTGCTGTGTTTCTTCTGAATCATGCTTGCTGTTGCTTGAGGAGACAGTAAGTCATATGGCTACGCTCAGATTCTTCTTTTTAAACTTTTAAAAAATAAGTTGAAGTTGAAGCGAGTGCAGAAAAACTGCCATTTCATCTCTCACATGTTCAGCTGTGTCTTGGGGAACTGGTTTCCACTAATGTGTCTGCTTACGCTTCTCAGGGCGAATAATGATGTGTGATATATAGCTGAAGGCAACAGCATAAACTCTTTAAATTTGGTTGCACTCACCAAATTGTCTGCTATTCCCCCTCTATTTTTTTTTGCATTTTGCTGACAGCTCTTGGTAAAGATGATGTCAGTAGGAAGTGAAGATGCAAGCACTGCATATCTTTGCAATTAACAGAATGAGAGGCAGAAGGGTGTTGTTTTGGTTTTTTTTTTCCCCTCCCCTGTTTATGAATGAATGCCATAATGTTCTTCCTCCTTTATTTTGAAATTTTAACAAATCATCCAAATGGCAGAGGTTTTGTATAAACTGCCTTGTGTTGTTATTGACATGAAATAATGGATTACAACCATGAGCCATCAAGGATTTTAATTATTTTTGAGAATGTAAAAAGAAAAAAATTCTGGTATTGCATTGCAAGATGCAGTGATCAGGAGTAATAACATCACTATAATTTCATGCATATTTCCTATGGTTATTTATAAACACACAAATATATCCCTGGTGTTGAAATGCCCTGTGGGCACTACATACTTGTGGTAGCGCGCTGGGAAATCTCCCCCAGCATCCCTTTTCTGTACCCACAGCTGTCTAGGTTTGGGGAAAAAGAGTTATTTGGCTGATCTTCTTATTAGTTGCTGCCATGGAATATCCTAACCAGTTGTGTGTGCATCAGAGCAATGTCTGGCAAGAAGACTTGGAACTTTCCCTGCCCGTAGTCCCAGTTTGTTCTTTGCTGCCTGCAGCTCCTTCCTTTCATAGCCTTGGAGATGTGCCTTCAACCCTCCACGTGACTCAGGAGGAACCAATGGCGCAGAGCGAATTTAATAGTCTGTCTCCACCTAAAGGGGATGGGGGCATCCCCACAGATACACGTTGCAGAGAGGAACTTGTGTCCAGAGAAGATCAGGCTTAGAAGATCAAGGGAAGTGGTCATAGCTGAGATGATGAGGAGCTGCTGGGGTAGGAGGACCGACAGCTTTCTCAGGGTGGCAGGAAGGCTGATGTCCATAGTTGAGGCACCAAAGCTTAGTGGCTGGGTGCCTATGAGCGTGGAGTTCTATTTCTGTTTGCTCTGTCTCACTGAAATTGGGGGCAGTTGAAAATCCATTAGCTGAATCTGTCATAAAGTTCAGGCTCTTTCTGTTCCTTGCTGAATCTTACACTAGGGAGGGAAACAAGCAGCCTGAACTTGGTAAATATCACTTTAATAACAGTGTAATACAAATAAGACTGTAATTTTATATATACAATTTATGTTCCTTGTATTTTTTTAGATTCTGGACCAAGAAAGTATAGTAATAACTGGTGTCAATTTAAATAAGAGAAGGTGATAATCGTAACCTTTGAAATAACTGGAACTTTTTATATACTTTGCAAATATATTCTCTGAAAGGTTATACTAGTGCTTTAGCTAGATACAGAAATTTTAGTGTCTTTACCCCCATAATTTCTTCAGTGCTATTTTCTCTTTATTAGAATAATTATTACAGGTTAGTGCTGCTATCATTTTCTCTTTTCATGGCTATGTAGTGTGCTATTATTTTCAGGAAGCAAAAAGTAGGTGTCTTTAATAGTACCATTACTGTCTTCAGCCTTTAAATTTCATATGAAAAGTAGTGAAGGGGTATGATCCTTGTGTTAAAATTGCTTTCTGTGGAATGCAATAAGATGATTTATAGCATAAATATAAACCCTTAATAGGCACCCAAAATGGCAACCCTTAGAGATTTAGTGACACCAATACTAAGCTTTTGATCACTTTAACAGCACGTTCCTAGAATTTTTTGCTGTGAACGAAAATTTATTTCTTTAGCAATGGATCTCTGGGCATTGCCTTGTCTGTGATTGTGTTTTGTTGCCCTGAACTTTAGGTAATTTATTGACAGCATTGGGATGTAGGGATGGCAACTCTGGGCGTCTAAGGGGGATGGCACTGGAAACATCTGGAGTCAGTAGTGAAAATTCAGATGAGTTCAGAAGGGACAGATGGTTTTGTTAACAAAATGGCTTGGTGTCTCTTGGCCACACCTGAGAATTTGTTGCTGCAGGTGGTACCAGTTGGTAATTCAGGGGCTGGAGGTTTGGGAGCTGTGCTGGAGATGACTCTGTGCTGGAGATGACTCTGTGCTGGAGGTTTAGGGCTGTGGTTTTTGATGCTAAAAGTTTGATTGCTTGGTCATATTTTCCAAACAGCTTCTAGTCACTCTAACAAAACTTAGGTTAGACTGTGGCAGGTTCAGGAGTTGCCCATCCTGCCACCTTAGTGTAGCTACTCTTTCCCCATGAAAGTGAGATGGCAGCCAGATGTATTTGAGGACAGTATTTCCCATCTCCATCCTCTCCTGTATAGATGAATGTATGGCAAATTAGTAGCTTTCCCTGCTGGGGACAGGTGTGTTTATTGTAAGTTATTCAGGTTTAAATGACCTTTGTCTGAGGTCCCATTTGGTTGCTGTAAGGCCAGGACTAGACTGGGGGAGCCTTTTGCGTTAGAGGAGTTGCTGTTAGCAGCCACCTATGACTAACGCAGAGTCTGCACAGCCTGCATTGCAGTGAGCTGAGTAATAATTCATTCCATAGGTAGATTTCTCTGTGTCCTCTCCTGAGCTTCAGTGCAGCAGCACAGAGCTGAACCTTTGGTTTGGATTGGATTGATCTCTCTACCTTACTTTGAATGTTGAAGAAGCTATATTAGATCTCCCTGCTGTGCATTTCGCTGTCAGTCACCTGGTCCTCGACAACGTGCAGGGATGGAGACTCCTCAGGGCAGGAATTTTGGAACCAGCACGGTGCAGGGGGGAAGAAATCGTGGTTTCACAAAATGTTTGGTAGCATTTACTATGAGATTGTTTCAATACCAAACATTTCCAGATCTCATCAGGAATTCAGGTTAACTGACCTCATTTGCTGTCAATATTTACTTAAACAGCTGAGAAACTACTTACTCTCCAGGCTGCTAGAATATTAATTTGGCTGCAGATATGTTAACTTTTCCTGTTTCCCTTTGGCATTTCTTTCTTTGCTACCAGTAAACCCCTAACTCGCCTAAGGTTTTGGCAGCCTTAGCTATGGCTTAGTTTAGATGAATGTTAGCCTGTACCTAAGGTTGCAGTCATGACTTCTTTAGCCATGACATTTTTTAGCCTTTGGAAGAAGTAAATGTTAGGAAAATAATTTCCTCCTTGCACAGCTGTGTTCGGAATGCTGCTGGTGAAAGCTATTGCTGCTAAAATAACACTGAATTTTTAAACAAGATCTTCATAGTGTTATACACAATATGGTTTGCTTTTTAAAGCTTTGAAATAATGTAAAGATTCTCTTTCATCCTTTATTGCTTGCATACCATGAAATCAGAGAGACCTTTCGACTTGTTTGGCTGTGGCCACAGTCTTCTAGCTGGTTGTTATGATAACGTAGCTACAATGTAGAACCTGTAGCAGCTGTGCTCCTCCAAATCGTTCAATGCAAGTAAGCCTAATTGTTTGATATTTTAGTTTTCTATCCCATTTCAATTGCTGATGTTTGTTTCCCCAAGTCTCTGTGTAATAATCATAAAGGCATATCAGAATAATTTCAGTTTTGTTTTAAGAACATTGTTTTTATTACTAGATTTCTGATATAAACAGTGCATTCATCACTAGGATGTTCTCATACATTAACTCACAAAAGAAATGAAAAGTGTCTGGGAAAGATCAGCTAAATAATCAAACCTGTCCCTTTCAATTACTTTACAGTTTATATTTGGCAGTATAACCAAGGCCAGAGTGCATGTGTTCGATGTCTAAATGTTTGTTTTACTACGAAATAAGCAGGAGAGGGAAGTCTGATTAAAGACCGACCATTTAGCAGCTAAAGCCAGCTTTATTATTCCTTCTTTATATGCTGGAATTTCCTCAGGTGGGATAAGGGGAGTCTGCTGCTGTGCTCTGCAAGTCCTGACCCCACAGAGAAAGATCTCTCTCTCTGGGCCAGACTGAGGGTACAGAGGGAAGGCTGAGGTGTGAAGCAAGTTGCCCAGGGCTGTCTGGCAAATTGGGAATTTTCAACCATTTCTCTCCCTGCAGATATACTGAGGGTGATTGTATTGTACGTCAGGTGCAGTGTAGTGTCCAGGGGAGTGCAGTTCACAGGACTAATGGCACCATCATAGAATTGTCCAGGCCAGAAGGAACATCTAGGGTCATCTAGTCCGAACTCCCCGCAGTCAGCAGGGACACCCCCAACTAGACCAGGTTGCCCAGGGCCCCGTCCAGTCTCACCTTGAATTATCTCCAGGGAAGGTGCCTCAACCACCTCCCTGGGCAACCTGTTCCAGTGGTCCACCACCCTCAGAGTAAAGAACCCATGAGATGGACTTGATGACCTTAAAGGTCTTTTCCCACTGAAACAATTCTATGTCTGCACCAAGCTCCTGGGGGCCTCTTAGGTATAGACCCTGGAGGTCTCTTTATGCTTCCACGCCAGTAGCAAAGTCAGGGAGAAATACAACCTTTAAAAATCTCTCTGAAAGTTTCTTTGCAGAAATAGTGGCAAATATGAAGGAAGTGCTGGTGCAAGGTTTATTTGTAGCTTTCCCTGGAAAACATTTAGAATAATTATTTTATGGCTAAAAGCAATTCTGTCAGCCCACGACCATGCAGATTTGAGACACCTGTCCCAAGTGTAAGCATTTTGAATGGGAATGTCACACTTTAGATAGAAGTCCCCAGACTGTATCAGGTTTTCCATGACACCGAAATAGTGCTGTGCAAACAGAGCCATGTGTCACCGTCACACGTTAATGACACCTCTCACTGTGTGACGACCTCAGATGCGTTGGCTCAGCATGTCAGTTAGCAATGCTCTGCTGGAAGGAACGATACCCTATATTTAAGGGGGGGGAACCTTAGGCAATGTCTCCCCTCTGCAGGGGAACCAAGAGGTGATGCTGAGAATTACCAACTAGGCGTGGGACATTCCTAACGCAGTATTAGAGCCTGTAAAGTTGAAATGAATTTTGCTTTTCTTTCCATGTAATGTTGAGCTGAGCCAGTAATGTCTCTGTCAAATTTCCATCAAACATGGTTAAAAACTGTCAGTTTTGAGCCCTCCTGCTTAAAACATCTGTAACGGAAACCAGCATTTGAGCCTAACCAAGCCAGGCAAGCAGCATGATCTGTCATTATATTTAAATGTATTGGAGAGACTCTACTGCTCATGCTCTGTGGCAGCACTGGGTCTATATCTGATAAGCTCTTTGCTCGTTGCTGTGGGGCTGCATGGTGTCTTGCTAATTGGGAGAGAGTGGCTGGCATGCAGGCATTAGGGGACAGCCAGCAAACACTTGGGAGCCCATCTGCATTTTGCAACATTAAGAAAATCAACAGCTCTTGATGCAATTACTTGCAAAGACCATCTAGCGTAGGCCCACTCTTCCACAGGGGCCCATGATAGTTCCTGGGGAGCACTCAGCATTTATACTTGTTAAATACAGTAATTGTGGTTTATGAGATTAGTGGGCGAGGGAAGCAGCCATGTGCATTCAGGAAACCCTAACACAGCTGGTCTCTGGCCTGTACATGCTGCCTTCGTGGTGCACCACAGCTCTGAGTGACAACGAGCAGGTCCTTATGGTCAGGCACCTCTGGTTCATGCTTTAAATCTCTGCTTGCGTGTAAAAATCCCCTATCTCCATCCTCACCTATACCAATACTTGAGGTCGTCTTGCTCATGAAAGGCTGTTCAGGAGTATCTTGCCTGTCCAGTCTTTCACGAATGACTGGGTTTGTTTGGTATGAGGACAGCTGTGGGAACTTGTCAGGCCTCCATCTCATCTATGTTCCCCTTGCACTTTGCATCGAAAAACTGCACATGGCAGTGTGGGGAGCATGGTTCTCAATGAGTCTGACCCCCTTGTCCAGGGCTGAATTGAACACAGCCTGACCTGGCGGTGTTATTCCCTCCTCTACCTGCTACCACCCTCGCTGCCCAGCAGCAGGGCTGTTTTCTGTCATTCTTGGTCGATTCCTTCAGCAAATTTATTCAATAACCTCTCAAAGGCTTCCTTCAAGCTCTGGGCGTGTGGTTTCAGGTAGCCCCAAAGGCCACTGGGGCATTTGGATGTAGACAGTTGTGTTTGGATATTGTCTCGTTCAGCAAACCTGTGGATAAAATTTATCAGCTCTGATCTAACAGTATTCAAGAATGTTCCTTGAACTTGGAGAAACTTTGGAGAGCCCTGCAAATGCAGCTTTTTTGGTAAATCTGTTGAAATGTCATGGGCTGGGTCTCTTCTTGCATTCTTAAATGCAGCAGGGAAATTGGTGTTTGAAGTACCTTGCTTGCTTAGGTACTTCCAGAAGTTCACATTTAAAATTATGTGGTGCTGGAAGCTCTCCCCATTTTCCTGTGCAGTAAAGTTGAAATTTTGTAAGTTTAATTAATAAATGTGGCATGATTTCCTCACAGAAAAAGGAGCATAAATACTGCAGACACCAGTGCTTCACAGATGCTTTGGT
Organism: Jacana jacana; assembly: GCA_013400555.1. Classification (NCBI taxonomy): domain Eukaryota; kingdom Metazoa; phylum Chordata; class Aves; order Charadriiformes; family Jacanidae; genus Jacana; species Jacana jacana. The sequence continues at coordinate 351,153 of VZTM01003949.1, read as the reverse complement.
TAGATTGATGGATACGTACTCCTTTCAACTTAAGCTGATGTTCTACCCCAAAAGTCGATGGCCTGTTTGCATAATTAAAATGCAATTAAAAAGTTTCTGAAGAAGAAACTGCATAGAGTTGATGTGGGGTGAGGTAGGGTGAAAATATTCCCACTGTTCCACCTGAAGAGCCCAGGGAACTGGGGTAGCCTGTTTGTGGCTACCAGAAAATCAAGTATTTTTCTTGGTCTTTTTGAGGATTTCTTATGTGTACCAAGAGCCTGACTCCAAACTCATTGATCATTGAGGCATCTTGCATTGCCTCCAATATCAGAATTGGAAGGTATTTTAAGAAGAAAGAGGGGGAAAAGGGGGATACAGTGTTGTGTACCCATGTGAGATGAGGCACCACATCTGCTCCTTGTTCTCATAGTTTCTTAGGCATTTGAGCTTTGGCTGTTTGACTTTGGCTGTTTGACTTTGGCTTTACATCGCTTCTTGCAGATGTCAGTAAAAAGCTCTAGTGTTTTATTGATGCTTTCTTTTTAGCATTGTGGGTTTTGTCCCTTGTGGAAGCTTTATACATTAATTTATTTTTTTTTTTTAAATGAGTATAATCAATCTATGACTGTGGCCAAGGACTTCATGGCAACCGTATGGATTCTGCTGGACGCCTGTGGATTTCAGATCATTCTAGGCTTATAGGTTTGCTCCTATTTATTGCTGAGGCTTGCACCAAAACCGTATAATACCCCAGCAGAGCCTCAGGGATGCAGTTTGCATTCAATGCCAGTTGATCTGAGTGTGTGGGGACTGTAGACTGGATGTGAGTAGAGCATGAGTACTGTTGTCTCCTGCCAGTGCTGCGTCTCACTGTTGCGGTCAGTGCATGAAACCCCAGAGCAGGGAATGGTGCTCCAAGAAATGTGTGCCATGCTGTGCCTTATGTCCCAGGGGGCTTTCCTTATGGGAAGGAGGTCTCTTAGGAGGTGTGTGGCTGTTGTGGTTCAGATGGTAGCCCCTGGGCTGCTCAGAGCAGCCCTCCTTTCCCCTGATGCTTGGGGGGATCAAATGACTTCAGTCCGTAAGCGGTGGGTAATTATGGAAAGCGTTGTACTCCAGTGAGCTTATATCTGGTAAGAATGTTAATCACGTCTCTGTATTTGGTATAAATATTTACATCAGAACTGTTTTAATTGGAAACTACTGTTGATTTTAAAAACATTCTACAGAAGTGATGCAGCGTCTTTGCATGCTTAATAAGAAGAACTGGTTTCATGTGTGATTTAGAGCACTAAAAAAGATATTAAGTTATGCAGAATAAAATGTAAATGTATGTTTCTTATTTATGTTTTTCAGGTAAGAAATTGCATTCCGTTAAGCAAGTCTGCCTAAGGGAGTTGACAGATGCTGGCTCCGTGCATTCATTTGTAAGCTACCAAATCATGCAAAGTATTCTAGCCTGCGAAATTAGGAGCTCTGATTTTAAGTAAGGTATTTTATCCCTTCTTAACGTGGTGAAGAATTTTTAAAAGGCAGCAGAGGTGAGGAGGGTGATCTGAGGGAACGGGTCTTAGCCTGACTTGCAAATTGCTTAGGCAATCAGGTGTCTTCTCAAGAGCAGCTGAGAGATAAGATTAATTTGGCAATGTATCTTACTGAAGTTTTGAAGACCTGCCATATCTGATCAGCTACAAGACCAAGTGTGGTGGTGAGAGACCATATTCCATAGAATCATAGAATGGTTTGAGTTGGAAGGGACCTTAAAGATCATCGAGTTCCAACCCTTCTGCCAACAGCAGGGACACCTCCCACCAGACCAGGTTGCTCAAAGCCTCATCCAGCCTCCCCTTGGAACACCTCCAGGGATGGGGCAGCCACAACTTCCCTGGGCAACCTGTTCCAGTGCCTCACCACCCTCACATCAAATAATTTCTCTTTAGTATCTAATCTACATCTCCCCCCTTTCAATTTAAAACCATTACCTCTTATCCTATTGCTACACTCCCTGACAAAGAGTCTCCCTCCAGCTTTCCTGTAGCTCCCCTCAGATACTGGAAAGCTGCAATTAGGTCTTCCCAGAGCCTGCTGTTCTCCAGGCTGAACAACCCCAACCCTCTCAGCCTGCCATGCTGGCATTTCTCAAAATACTTGGAGAACCACTACTGCAGCTGGACAAGTGGGTTTCACACTTGCTGTTCCAGACTAGGCATTTTAAATTTCCAGTTTGAAAAAGATGCAGAAGCAGAGAAAATGCCGAACTGATTTGTAAGGCACTGCTGAGGGGCTAAGATGCCTGTCAAAGCGTATACATTAAAAACCAAACAAACAAAACCAAAAACCCAACAACCCAACAGTGGTCTTGTGAAATAAACCAGAGGAAGGGAAATAAACCAGACCATGGTCTGGTTTGCTTATTTTGGCCCAATACCTGATCAGTTACAGATTTGAAGCCTGATAACCCAAGTGTAAGTGACCAGTAGTTTCATTTTCATTCCTAAATTAATTAATACAATTTTTGCATGTATTTAATACAAAAGATACAAAAGGACAATGGCTTTTTTCGTAGGCGAAAGACACTGTTTTTAAACAGCTGGTGTGAAATTCCAGTCCTTAATGATCTGAATTCTGACAGAGGGATGTTACATGAGACAGTTTTATCTTTTTCTAATTTTCTCTAGGTTTACTCGGGGAAAAGTAGCAGCTTGGTTTAAAAATAAGAAAGGAGAAGGGAAAGAGAGCCTGGATAGAGGCATTGGAGTAAAAAGACACATTAGCCAGGCCAGCTTGATTAGGTTTGCTCCTATTCTAAGTGCTGTTACTCTGCTTAGAGATAAGAGCTTGGCTTCCTTGTTGCTATTACACTGGGATAACGTGAACAGGTTTTGGAAGCAAAAGCAACAGTGAGTCTTCAATTCTTCTAGTGCAAAGCAAGTATTTGGTTATAAACTTACTATTAAAAGCCAATGTACCACATAGTTTTAGGACTTCTAGTGCAAAAGGTTGTGGTAACAAGCATTTACAGTGTTTGGTGTCTTTTTGTTAAATTCCTATTCTGATTGAAGACAAAGAGCAAGATGTGAATAAACAATATATTTCTTCCTGTAGCATTTTGAAAACAAAGAATCATATATCACCCTTGAAAGCATTCTAAAATTTCCCATGAAAAAACCCAGGAAGATGCTAGTTGTTTCTGTCTGTGTCACTGTACCAGTGTTTCATTTGTGGTTAATGCTGGTTCCTCCATCACGCTCATCCTCTCGCGTTAAAAGCAGAGAAATGGGACTAGACAGAGATGGATTGATTTAAAAATGTGGGATTTTTTTTTTATAAAAAAAAGACTAATACAAATCTTCTAATATTTTTAAACTTCCCTTTACAAATCGAAGGCAAGCTTGCTTGTCTTGCTGGTCACTAACCGTGTATTTGTGTAATGACTTGGATCCTGAAATTGTACAACAATATCAGTATCTAAAGTTTCCTTTAGAAGGCGGCAGCTTGTCAATCATCAGGCAGCTTAAATTTCCTGCTCCTGAATCCTGTACTTTAGGTCTATTCCCTTTATTCTTTTGGAGCTAGTTGCAGGCATTTGGATTGCTTGCGTTTTGTCTTTAGGACTGCTGAAGAAAGGAGAAACTTCTGAATAATGTTCTTGAATTATCAGTTGTTTACTCAAGACATCACAAACATCAGTGAAAAGGCAGGTTGAATTGTGTGTTTCCAAGGATTGACTTTCAATGTCAGAATGACTCTAGACTTCAGATTTATCAAATTTCAAAATTTGTCAGTTACTGAGGGGAAACTGAGGGCACAGTCTTGAACTGATTACAGATTTCTGCATTTGGAATATGCTTGTCTAAAAATACTCTCAGACTAGTGCTATGCTATTACTATTTTTACTATTTTTTTTTTTTAATTTAGTGGCCAAAAATTAAAATAGTAAAGAAGATAAGTAGTTCCTAGTCACTATTAATTCAAGATTGTTTCTCCCCAGTTTTCTCAGCATGATGAAAGTCAAAAAGAATAATTTTCCCATGAAGCATTATTCTATTTTTCCTTTTTAATCCCTGTTGACATTTTACCAGCTTTCTGAATTAAATTATTGCTTTTTAAAATATCCAAACACATTTTCTCCAAATTCTCTTCTTTCCTTTGTAAAACTGTTTGCTAAATAATATCCAAATTAAAGAACGGTTTCTGGTCCTCTCATAGACCTGCCTGTTTTTCATTTAATTTTGTACGCAAACTTTACTCGATTGCTCTAGAACTTGCAGATATCTGCTAGGTAAGCAGTTGCAGAGATATTTCTTTAAATAAATGTCACCAAAGGCAGTCTACAATTCTGATTGTGTCGTATATTTAAGTATTGCCACCCAGTATTTCTACATATATCACTCCATAGCGATATATTCTCCCCCTGCCTCAAAGCTTCATTTTGTGCATGTTCCCCCTCCCCCCCCGCCCCTCGCTTGTTGGGGTTTTTTTTTTGTCCATCTCTGTGGTAAGCAATACAAAAGGCATAAAAATATTGCTTCCAGTCTCATACCCGGGAACTCTACTAACTACAATCAATAACTCTGAATTTCTAGGGTAAATTAAATGAAAGCAGTATACGTGATTCTTCCTCATTACACAGGAGAGGAACAGAAAGCTAGAAACGTGATCTGGTTCTTGTAGATACTTGATGAAAAATCATAAAGCTTTGCAGGAAGGTAGCCACCAGGAATCTAAAATTGATTTTCTTCATTACAGCTGCTTGAGATTTGCATTTTTTATATCAAGAGGCTTTTACAGTGGGAGACATTTTTCCTTCCTTAAGTAGTTTATTTGATAAGACAAGGAGAGAAAACATTTTGCTTAGACAAACCAAAGAAACCCTCAAGCATTACTTTGCAAAGGCAAAGCCACTATCTGTCTTTGCCATGGATACAGTGAGACACAGGTGCGAGAGAGCTAATTCAAGTCATTAATCCTAATATGACTACATTTCCTGGCCTTTCAGTGACAAAAAAAAATTGTTTGAAGGAGGTTACCATTTTAATTCTGCAAGTAGATGGAGAAACTTGCCCTGAAATTGCAGTGCAGGCCCCTGGTGCTGCAGTGGGCTCTTATAAGGGAGCTTCTGCTTGGTTGTGTTACCTCCTCCCACCCCTCTTATTACTGCTTTGTAATCCTCTGGTTCTCATTATTTTCATCAGCAAAGCACTTCGAGTACATGCGTGATTTAAAGCCTGGCTAGTCTCGTGGAAGTCAAATAGGATTTAACAGGTGGGATAGAAGCTCCCACAGCTCAGGGTTAACCTGGGAGCGTGGAGATGCTTGGGCAGCACACTTGGGTCTTCATCCCGCTGCTGCGTTGCACCCAGTCTCCTCAAAATCACCCCTTCCCTCAGTTCACCAGAGCGGCAGGGGAGGATGCAATGAACAGCAGCTAAGGCCAAGAAGTACTAGTGGTTCAAAGCTATCAGTGGTATGTTTCTAGGCTAACCAGGCATGGCTGTAGTAAAGAGCAGCTATTGGCCTTTTATACCAGAGAAGCTGTGGGAGTTAGACACAAGTAAAACTCTCGACTAATGTGCTGCCTGCCTACTCGGTCACAATCTGTTCCTCAGCAAACATGGACTTTCGTTGGGTGATAGATGATGGCATGTTGAGAATGGCTACCAGTCGTCTGGATGGTATGGGCAAGCCTCAATTATTCTTAGCTGAACATAAGGCTGGAAAACATTTGGCAGGAAGATGCCTTTGCATTTTAATTAATCAGTGTCTTTTTCCTGGAAACATAATGAACTCTGTGCACTCGGTTGGCTTTGACAATGGAAAGCAATGTCCTCAGCAGAGCTCATGTTTTACCGTTTAGTTCCAAAATACAGCCTGGGACCTGGACAAAGAAGGTTATATGGGGGTTATGCTGTTTTGGCATTTGTCCCGCATCTTCTTTTGGATTCCCTGATTGATGCTGTCAGCCAAAAAAGATGTCCATTTAGTATGATAAAGGGGATGGATATGGGGATTTTTCCTCCAGAAATTAAACTTAGATTTTTATATCTGGGAAACTGGCTCTCCTATCCAGTTGATGCAGTGTGTGAATTTTCAAACTGCGTGCTGTGCTGAAGAGATTCCTCTTGCCTATCCCCTTTCAAACTATTTCCCCAGAAGGAGAAATGCCAGCATAATTTTAGTATGCATAAACTGTGGAGGGAATGATGATAATTAACAGCAGGGCACCCAATTTAGAAATACCGTATTTATGATTCTTTATAGTTCTTTTTCTATCGTTTTCTCTTTTTGTCAGCCTGGAAGAAAAATTTCTTTCTGGAAGAAAAATTTGTTTCTGGAAGAAAAATTTCTTCCAGACAGAGATGAGGTTTTCTTGCAGAAAAGGGAGAAGGTACGTGATTCAGAGAAGCCAGAGCTTAGTCCTGCCCTTCTTGAAGTAATTTCCAATGCCCTTGGTTTTTACCATCACCCAGTTTGAACTCTTGGGCTGTAGCTATTCCAAGAATATACTCCAGGCTTCAGCGTGACAAAATAAGTAGGATGGAAATATGTTCATCTTCTTTCACTGTTCATGTGGCTGCCCTTAGATTTAACACAGAATTTAATTCCTCCACCAATTTCCAGACATATGGAATATTAACATCATTAATTCATTTTTACCATCTTGAAGAATTTAAATCAGCTGGGAACTTTATTCTTCCAATTCAAAACATAATTTAAATCCATAAGGAATTATAGTTGTTGTTAATGACTCTCACATAATTAATTTCTTTATGAAGTAGAATGAATGCTTAGTGTCTCAGGTACTAAATGGTCTATATTCTTACATGCTATTTCAATTTTAATTTAATTAAACTGTAGGATATATAGTTGAGAAACATTATAATAAATAAAAAAGAACCTAATGTGAAAGGCAGAGTGATATTATTCTTGCAGTGATAAAACCTAAATCCAGATGGAAGTGGAAATCTAAATCAAGTGGAAGACTAGTGCAGAGTCCGTAATCTCTATTTAAAATGTAGGAGACTTTGCAGTCAGTAACTGAATCTCACTTGTTTTCACATCAGTCTTCAAAATTTTAAAGTGGCTTTTCCTGCATTGTTTTGTGATCTGTGGAGCAAGTCATGGCATCAGAGGTGGCTTGCACAGGGCACCTGATCTTGTTCATTTGTCACACTTTTGTACAGCTATAAATCTTTTGGATGAATGCTCTGCTGGCCATAAAGCCTCTTAAACTCTATAGATGGCACTGGTTTACACAGTTCTTGCCTGTTGTCTTTGCCAGGGCGGCTACTGTTTTGCACAAGTTTGTGAGAAAAGATATGAGCTTTTGTAGCTGTGGTGTCTGTAGTGTTGTGGGTTATGGTGTTGGGTTGGTTTGTTCTTCTTTTTAACAGTTGGATTGTAATTCAGTGTTTGAGGAACATTTTGCCTGTATAGACATATGCCTTGTTTACTACTTGTGCTACTACTTTTGTATCCTGTTCTCCAACCACGTACCTGAATGAAGAGCATGTCTCTATTCTCTGTAAGCCCTGCCTACGTACTTGTTAGCTTCTGTAGGTCCCAGTGAGGTTTCATTCCAAGTTAAACTAACTCAGTGTCTCCTCAGGGCTTGTACACTCCAGTCCCTGATCATCTTGGTGGTCTCAGCTGGATTTGCTCAAGCTGATCAGTATCTTTCTTGTATCAGGAGCCCCCAAAATTGAAAGCAGCGTTCCATCTGAGTGCTGAGTAAAGGGGATTAGTCGCTTCCCTTGACCTACCAGTTTACACACTTGTTGCTACAGCCATGGACCCTGATAGCCTTTACTGATGTTAGGGCTTGTGCATTGCTGACTGTCCACCCAAGCCCCACATCCCCATGCAGTTTTTACAGATGTGGTTCTAGACATCATTTTGCAGAACGCTGTGGGTTTTTTTTTACTAAGAAAGGTACACACTCCATTAATATCTTAAAACTTTGACTCACGTCTGATCTCTTGCCAAAGGAGTGAATGACCACCAGCTATTAATTAAAAACATCCTGCTCCAGCTCGTGGCTAAAACTGAACTTGGGCGTTTGCATTTTCTGTTTAAAGGAGAGAAATTGTTTTAGGCATTAATGTGACTCTCCTGTCATCCTGTTTCTTTAAAGGCCAAATTCAACCCATTCTCTTGACTCCCACAGTCTTTGAGCTGTACCTAAAATATTTCCTTTCAGTCTAAAGTTGTCCAACTACTGCTTCCTAGACTGCCCGCGCATGCACTGAAGAGCTGTGTGGAAGCACTAGAGAATGAATTAGAGGAGCCAGGTTTTACAAAGGCTGGAGGAAATGCAATGGAGACGCCAGTGACAGAGGAACTGCCAGTTCCTTCAAGCTGAAATTTTATTTACGTCTTTATGTGCAGGCTTGCTTTCTTCTTCACAGAACCCACTTGCCTCTATGCCCTTCCTCAAACCTCTTTACTATCTTTGGTCTAGCAAGTTACTTGTCTTCATTTGTGGACTGTATTTATTTTCACCCAAGTCACCTTTCTCAGTTAATACTAAGCTTCCGTTGATGATGTTGGTTGGACCCTTCCCTCTGTCCTCTCTTGTTCCCAACCTGCACAGCCTTTCTTTACTAAGCCAGACCTCAAACATTAGAATCTTAGAATTATTTAGGTTGGAAGAGACCCTTGGGATCATCAAGTCCAACCATCAGCCCTACTCTACAAAGTTCTCCCCTACACCATATCTCTCAACACCACATCTAATCTAGTCATAGATACATTGAGGGGTCACCTCTCCATTGCATCAGGTACATTCTCAGGTCTGTGCCTCCCTTGCCCTCCTCTCCATTTCAGCTCGATGTTCCAGCTGATTTTTGTTGCATGTTAGAACTGATGCTTTAATTCTCAGGCTGACACCTCTGCTGTTCTGCCCCCAGCTGTGGACACGTGGAATTGCCTGGCTTGACACAGCTGGAGCAGTGGTTTCAGGGAAGTACCAAGCAGATCCTGCAGAGCAGGGTTTCCATGTCTGAGTGAGGTTCTGTGCCAGACTCAAAAGTGCTCAAGCTGGAGCACAGTTGCTGTAGGGAATGAGGGAGAAAAGGAAGTATCCGTTTGCTGTCTGGTGTGTGCAAGATGCAGCTGTTGGGAAGTCCCAAACCTGACTGACCCACACCATAAGGACAATAAGAGTCATCTTCATCTAGTTCTGCTGGATTTCAAGACCTTGGTACAAATGTACAATTTCCAATTAAAATATTTAAAATACAATCTTTTGGTCAAATTAATGCTTTTTCTCTGATCCCCATTCTTTGTTTTCTTTTATAAATCAGTATTTTATTTTGCTGTGGTTGATATTTGCACTTTCTCTCTGGTCTGCACGGTTTTGAACGCTTTTATTCTTGAGATGATTCGGTGTGTGGAAACATGTTCTGCCAGCCATCCTGTCATGTGCGATATGGCAGGTAACTCAAGGTCTTTTTTCTTATCCGTAGTTCTTTAAGCCTTCTTGTTGGTGGGGTTTTTTTCTTTGCTTTTTTTTTGTTTGGATGATTTGGTTTTTTGTTGTTTGTTTGGGTTTTTTTCTGAGGCAAGGCAGCAGCATTGCTATTGTTTTCAGTTCTCTGCACAAGGGCTGAAACTGATGCAGCCTAAAGCAACTTATTATCCCTCCCAAACCAGTATCCAAAGGAGGAGAAAAAACAAGAGTTTAGACCCTTGGCTTTTAAAAGCACTTTCTGCTGGACCTGTGAGGTCCAGCTGTTTTCTAGCACTTACCTTTTCTTAATATAATTAGAAGTGTAGACACAGGTTTACTTCACATCCCCAGATCTTCACACAAAGGCTGTCCAGGGTTGGCAGAGATACTGCTGCTTGCAGTAGCCGAGCTTTTCATTGATTAATCTTCTGACAGTGCTGCAATGAGAACTGAACCTTTTCAATAGTTTCTTACTACTGTCAAAGTTCTCTAAAGCACTTTCCAAAAAAACCTGAGAGTCAATAACTGCTTGGCATCATGGCTGGAGGCAAAACTGACAGCTCTTACTCTGTCAGCAGCTGTTCTATTGCCCCAACAAATGTCAAAAGCTGTTTTTTTTTTTTTATGGAGGAAGTGTCCTCTGGTCAGGCAACCAGCAGTTCTTCTTGGTGTGTATTGTGGTGTTTTTGTTTGTTTGGGTGGGCTTTTTTGTTTGGTTGGTTGGTGTTTTTTTTCCAGAGCATGCAGCAAAATTTTGCTGTAGCCATTCTATTTGTAGAACTTCCTTACTCAGAAAACATTTGGAACCGTCATAGGGGCAGTTGTTGGGGATTGCCCCTGGTGCCTCATTTGGGGTATTTTACATAGGTGAATGCCATTATTGCCCTACTCCTTCGAAATGTGGCCTTCATTAGGATAAAGCTTAATTTCAGTCTGACTGATGGCTTGTACCAGCACTTCAGATAGCATTGCTGTGAGTGTTACAACCCATTTTGGCTAAGAGGAGGCAAAGCACAGAGCTGTTGCCACTCAGTCTTCTTTGCATAGGGAGTGTTTTGCTTCAGGATGCATGGGTTGATCTCCTTGTTCACTTGGAGACATGTTCTTCATGTGCTATGAGTTGTTTGCTTCCCAGGAGACTGTGACAGCACATCCTGTGTTGCAGCTTGCTTGGGTGCTTGCAGCACTCCTGGAAGTCACCTTTTCTCCATTCGCTTTAAAACAGTTTGGGGCTGTGAAGGCACTGGTAGATAGGACTTGACCAGGTGTAATTTCTGCTGTGTTCTGCGTAATATTTGTAAAGTGTGTCCTGTCCTGGGTATTTGAAGCTTCCTGTAAGCTCATGATGGCTACTTGGCATGCAACAAATCTGGATATGGGAGGAAGTCCTGGGGAGGTGCCAGCACGGAGGTGCGTACTTCTACCAGCATCTCCTCTCCCACAGCATGTGCTGGTTTGGAGAGCTGCAGTGGGGTGGGAAGATCTGTGGGTGCACAGTTAACACCTTGTCCCTGAAGACATGTGTTTCTGGGTTGTCTTTGAGCTTGGGTAGGCATCTGACACTGCCTAAGCCTTTTTTTTTTTTTTTTTTTTTTTTTTNTTTTTTTTTTTTTTCTGTTTTGCTGTGTTTGGGCAGTTGTTGGAGATGTTTGAGACTGTCAGTCTCCCTCCAAAGGCTTTCTGGTGGTGAGGTAGCTGTTGGACATGCTAGCTGTAACCCTGTCTCTGCTGTCAAGTCAGTGAGTAGCCTTAAGGCAGACCGTGTAATCTCAGCTTGATCTCCTCTGAAGATCTGACCTTATTTCCCTACTGTATAATTTTTGCAGCCACATGAGGATTGAAGATTAATTAGTTAATGTCTGTGAAGTGCTTTGAGTGTGTTATTTAAGGGTGAAGTATTAGAGTAATTCTCCAGGGAAGTGTCACCATGTTTAATGTGTGTACTGGCATCTGTCCTTCCTCAAAATTTATAAGCTATAAAATCGGTTTCAGATCCTTTGATTTCCGTGTCTTCATTATTCATTTTGCCCTAGTTTGGAACTCACTTTTTATTTGATTTGAATTAGAAACATACTTTCTATATGGCAATAGTATGTAAAGTTAATTTCGGCTTTTGGATACGTTACTAGTTTCAGCAATATTTTTGGGAAATACTACCATAAAGTCTGTAGAATTGAGGGACTGCTCTAATTCCTGTGTGTGATTTTCACTGCATGTACTTTTCTAGAACGACTATATCTTTTACATTTATTTTCATCCTGATACATCTGCAGAATACGTAGCGGAAGCTGTAATGGCTCTCAGCAGTGAAGAGGATGCTCAGAAGGGTGCTTACCTTTGTTCTGTGTATTGGCTAAGGAAATATTCAGAAAAGCGTGCACACAGATGCAATGTTTCTTTGGAGAGCTAGGCATTAGAATGCAAGCTGGTATTCTTGCCTCTTCCTCTGAGATAAACAGCTTTATATAAGTTGACTTCAAACTTTCTGTTGTCTTCCATGCAGTTTATCCTGTGACTTTTGCTGTGCTTCTTATACTTAATTTCTCACTCCTTCCTATCTCTAATGCTGTCATCAACTGTTGTTTGGTGGAAAGCTGGCAAATGTGTGAGCTAATAATCTTTCCTTCTGCCTGAAGTTTTCTCTCCAGGGGTCTTAAGAAGGCAATTTCTTTTCTCTAAATCAAGGTGGCAGAAATAACATAGCCTTCGTTTGGCTGATTCCATGCAAGGCCATTTGGTATTTCTGAAGCTCTCCCACTTCTTGTTAATGATCTGTTCTACTCTCCAAATAAGTATTCTCTGCATGTCTACTCCAATGACTTATTATGCATCTTGCTTTCAGAAGAAACCCTGTAGTTACTCTCAAATATGTGGCCCTTTAGGCGGTTTGGGAACCTTGAGGCAATGGCTGAGCAAATTTTTCCACAGTCCAAGGTGACCTTAGCTGTGGGGCAGAGTGGAAGGGCAGCAGTGGATAAAGCCAGACACGCTTCCTCCCCCAGATGTGTATGGGAAGGGTGGGATTAGCTTGGAAGTACAACCTGCAGCCACCTGAGTGTGTGTTAGGGTTGCAGGAGGGCACAGGAACTGAGCCTGGACACAGTGGTGTTTTCCCATCTGCTGTCTGCAGGCTGTTGTGAAAGGGCCCCAAGGGAAGAATTGCAAGTTCTCCATTTGCTCTTGCTCTTTTGGCCTTGGCACCAACACAGGGACTATATTAGGCATGAAAACTGCTTTTCTACACTGCAGCTTGTCACATAAACGGTGGTTTAAGTCTAGAATGGATTAAATATGACTCCACTCCAGCCCCTGTGTATCGTGTTTATAGAGAACTATTTGTTGATCCATGTGGGAATTGCTTTCCATTTTTAGCATCTAGATAAAACTCCATGCTATGTATAAATTTGTAGCCTTTATAAAGATCCAAAACTTCTTCCCACAAGGTTTGCTGACACATTTACAGAAGTGGGGGGAGTACAGCGACCCAAAACCCAAACATTCAGCATCCTGAACACCTGCCTTCTTTTCTCAAGTGCACTTACTCTCTCACAGACCAATTTTGGAATCTACCAATATACTTTTGAACACTTTGGTGAGGTCCAGAATGACCTAGCAATCCAGATAACTGCCTCATGATTACAAGTAACAGGAAGGGAACTACCAGCCGTTATGGAAGTGTCATTAGAAAAGTATTTGTCTGTATTGCTCATTCTGAAGTTAATGTGCACAGACAAAATTATTGTTTAATTTAATCTCCTAGCATCAAGAGTAAAACTTGTGTCAGAAAGGGGGCTTTCCAGTGCTGTTTCTATGAGATCTGTGTCAGTCCTCTCCTGTCCCCTCTTTGGAAAGGCTGACCACAAGCTGGCCTGGGGGTTTGCAGTTGTGTGGGAGCTAACCCATACTCGATTCTGAACTCCACGTTAACTTTTGCAGTGTAGAAGTGCCTGGGCGCTCTCTTGAAACCAGGACCCTGTGCAGTAGAAGCAGGGAATGACAAGGCCATGTGTGTCCCACGCAGGTTAGTCTCAGAGTAAGAAGGCCAACAAATCCAAGGCTGTGCTCAGGCTGGTGGGGAAAAGTGAGCCATCGCATTGTCCAGCTGTGCCTCAGAACCAGCCCAGCCTCTGTCCCGGCACGATCTGTCACAGCATGGACTCTGTGCTGACACTGGAGCAGGGGTGATTTTCAATATTACTATTTCTCCAGGGCTGTCTCACGACTGGAGACAGCTCTTTCATATCTATACCTCTCCAGTATATGTATTACTGCAGCAGCTTGCAGTTGGTCAGCCCTTGGGAAGTCATTGCCTGTGTTCTCATTTGGAAAAGGAGTGAAGTGTAACTCCTAAACTTGCTTTTTTGCCTAGTTACATAAAAGACAAATATGCTGAGATAAAAATGAGTGGTTTGGTGTAATCAGTTTCCATAAATATTTCATTGGTGTAATTACCTGCTGCTTTAAATTATTTTCTTGCTTGGCTCATGCCTGATAAAAATATGAAATCTAATTCATTTCTGGAGTGCAAGTGTGAAATAAGTGTGTGGATGTATTTGTAAAACTTATTAAAAGGG
>VZTM01003949.1:310305-337102 GCA_013400555.1 Jacana jacana | reverse complement strand
GGGATGGGGGGGGAGGGATAATGTCATGCAGGAAAGAAACATCCAATTGTTTCCAGCAACATGAGATGAAATGTAAAAATGCCCTGAATTTGTGAAAATTTCAGTTTAGTTGATTAAAAAGGTATTTTGAACTGTGAGTTGCTGGAACCTATAGGAAAGAGAGCAAAGCAGGTCTGAATACTTTTCCCTTTTTTCCCCTTTCTTTTTTTAAAGATTTGTGCTAGAGAGCTGACACATAATACTGCAGCAGGTCTGAAAAAGCTCTTAAACCACTGTAAAGATTACTGTGATTCTTTTGGATTTAGGGATTGATGATTTTTTATTTATTTACTTATTTTACATATTATTTTTTTCCCCCCATAAGCGAATTTATTTTTTTTTCAATAAGTGATAGAACATGCCATAAAGTCGTGATTTTTTTTAATTTAAATTACAAACTACATCAGAGAGATTTCTTCAGAGTGTTTTGCTTCTGTCTGGAGGACTGACCTGAGCAACAGCGTGTATTTGAGGCCTTTGTCCTACGTCCAGTTTTTTGAAGGTCTTTTCCCCTTTAATTAGGCTACCTTTTTTGTTCTTACATCCACACCAAAAAACCAGCTGATGTCAGCAGGCACAGATCACCATGGAGATCTTCCTAAAGTAAAATCTGATATTAGTTACTATTGGCCAGTAATGAAGTATTATGGATCAACAAAAGCCAGCTCCCCCAAATCCTCTTGGGTGTTTCATACCTTATGGAAAGAAGGTGCAAGTTCATGGCCTGATCCCTGATAAAACTCATCCCTTCACTCCCTCAGGAATTGCACAGGTCTTTTTTCCCAGGATGCCCATGTTTGCACTCTGGGAATAAGTAAGCAATTGCAGGGGATGAACAATATATCCTGCAGGAGTACATTCTTTATCAAACTTGCACAAATCCAGGAGATTCTTATGTGGTACAAGTAGCAAAGAGAAGCTGCATGTGCTAAGCTTGAATTGCACCGGGGTGATTTTGGCATTAAGAGCAAATACTGCTGTATAATGAGAGAATAATTGCCACCAAATATGCACATATTTGGGTCTGAATGCAGGCTGCTGCAATGGGTGGTCGTTAGCTTACGTTTAGCAGGATTGCTTTGCAGTTCAAGGCTCTCTGATGCAAGTACCCAGTGGGTGGCAGTGTACTAGCTTTGGATGAGGAATGTTAGGGTTTTGTTTCTCTTTCTCTCTCTTTTTTTTTTTTTTTAATTCTCCAGCTAGTTTCCATGGTGATGACTGCAGCTTTGATGCCTGTGCAAAAGTGGAGAGGGAAAGAGAAATAAGAGGGCGATATTGCATAAAACTAGGAGTTGAGTAACCCATGGAAGTCGCAGTGGTCACAGCAAACAGCAGGTCCTGCCAATAAGAAAGGAGTAGGCACAGGAATCATGGATGCCTGAAAAGCAGCTTCCGAGCTCTTATGATGGAGTGGACTAAAGGCAGCAATAAACCTGAAGGATTTCAGGGGAAAACCAAGGCAAATTTGTCATGAATTTATTTCAGCTGAACTAGACTCGCTGCCAGACTTTTTAGAATATATTTGCATTGTATGGGTAAAGTTATAATAATAGCAATACACAGTAAAATTGAATTCTCCTACTAATAGTTTAACGTGATACATCTAAATTATATTGTAGATTTAAATGCCAGGTCAGAGAAGCATTGGTTTTTAAGAACTCATTCAAGTTTTGTATTGAATCATTTTCATTTTCTGCTAAAAGAAGTAGTTGTCAGACTTGAAACTTGGATTTCTTAGAACTATCTAAAATTTTCTTCTACAGATGCTGCACCTCCTCTGCAGCGGTAACTTCCAGGTTACACAGCAGAGGTCTGGAAATCCTTGCACTGCAGTAATTGTCAATGCTGTTGATTTTGCACTGTAATGATTTGTGACTGCTTTGAGACGTGGCTGAATTTAATGCCCACAAGCTACAGTTTATCAGCGCAGATTGATCCAGGTCTATTTTGTGTAAAAGCTGCCGATCAAGGTGCGCTGCAGCTCTGTTTTTGCAGACTTGCCTCTTCCTCGCTGCTTCAATTCGATCAGCTCGTCCCACTTAGCTTGAGCAGAGTCTCTCAGATGGAGAGGTCTGCCAACTCTTGCAAGGGGAGAGAGGTAAAGTACTAACACGCGCTGCACCATCTGGAGCTCTGAAATCACACTATTTGCTTGAAATTCAAGTATGTATCAAAGTTTTGGATGGGGGGAGTGTTTAGAGGGAGGCTTTACCCCTGCTGATCATGGGAGTGTGCCTATGGATCATGACGGTCCTCTCCAAACTTCCCTAGGCTTTTAGTGAAACTGCATCCCCGATCTGTCATCGATGTCCTGTGTTTTCCTAGTTTTAATGTCTCCCTCCATTTCTCATCACCCTTGCCATCAGGCCTCCCCTGTTCCTTGACCAGCACCCAGACACCAGCAGAAGTCTCCCTGCATGCAATTTCAACCTGTCTCACTGGAATCTCACCAGCCCCTGAATTGATTCTTCCCTGATATTGCTAAGTTTGCTGTCAGACTCACAGCTTCCACAGCAGGTCTGCAACACGTCTGCGTTTCTTCCAAATCATGCTCGATGTGCAACCTCAGGTGGTACAGTGGGTTGACTTGAGCATACCTCACTTCTGCAGTGGTTGGATTTAAAGCTTCATGTCTGCTGTTGGTTGTTGGGTTTTGAGGTATAGATACGTGTAATAGGAGTTGCAAAGCTGTTGTTGGAAAAGAGAGACAGTTACCTTTTTGACTGCTAGAGGGGCAACACGGATGACAAACCTTGTTTGCAGAAATTGCTCTGTGTTTGTGTTTCTCGGTGTTCAGTGTGGTTTTCTGAAGGATCAAACAGGAAGAATATCAGCCTTTCTACAGCTTTGGGTGTATGAGCAGGTATGCTATTATCTCAGTAAATGGCAGGTCTGAGCAAGAGATGAGAAGCAAGTAACCAGAGGGATTGCTCTGTCTTCCTTTCCTTTTCTGGGGTTGCTCTGTCTCTGGATGTACCTACCTCTCTAATTCTCAAGGTGCACGCTTCTTAAATTAAAGATGATCAGCCGCATTAGTCTTATGCTTCCCTGTCCTCAAAGCAGCTCTTCTGTATTGTGGGGGGATATTTGGATGTTGCTGACTGACTCTTAAACAAGTGATCTTTATATCAACGAGTGGCTGGAAAAGATTAAATATAATTTCCCTCTGTGTTTATTATGGAATATCTAAGGATACTTTTCCTTTGTAGAGTTAAGTTACATTTCAAGGGGGTGACTTGGTCAAATTGACTTCACTGGCATGAAACCTTCATTGTTACTGTGGAAAATCAGCTCACTCAGAGTTGGTGCTTTCTGGACTTGTACAGTGTTTTTGTAGGCAGTTTGAAGGATGCTAAATATATTGCAGCCAAGGAAAGCTGTCAAAGATCGTAGCTGCCAAATTTCTAATAGCAACTTTAAAATTTCATTGCTTTTTTCAGCAACAAAGGGAAGAAAAATACAGTTAACTTGGCAAAACCTGTTTTTCTGTGTTTATCATCATGTGGTAACAATCCTTACTAAAATAACTAAATCTAAGTCAGCAAAAATATAACCTGCTTTCAACAAAAATTAAATATATGTAACCCTACCAGTATCTAAAATTGGCACGTTACTTTCCTTGTTGAAATACATCACCCTTCTCCAAACGAATTAGTCTGAGACTCAAGACTTGAGGATTAGCAGAGGGCTTAATTAAAACATCATCGTTGTTGTCCCTGCAGAATCAAAATCCCAACACTCTGGTTACTGAACTATATTTGAGTTTTCACTTTAAGTGGCTGACTTTTGTTTTAAAGGGATCATCACTTAGAAACTTAAACATACCCTGCTTTTTTGTTGCCTCATGTGTTTGCAGATCAAAATAATTCTCACCATTCTATTAGTGCTCTGATCCCGTTTCCAGGTTACTGCCATGCTTTTAGTTAGTGATGCTTACTCTCTTGGCTTTCAAAATGCAGCATTAATAGTTGAACAAAGTCTTTTAGATTTGCAGCGTTCATCCTTTCCAGAGGTCCATGTTTCCCAGAAGGCTGAAGGCTGTCAAATAAACCTAAGAAATGCATACCAGTCTTGAGTGCTCAGCTTCAACAAGAAGTCTTCTTTTTCAGCCTTGACAAGGACCACTTAAGTCAATAAAAAGTTAAAATTAAAAATACCAAGAAAGTCCAACCAGTTCAAGCACTTGGTAGTAAAGAAAAGAGAGCTCAGATGTCAGGGTCATGATCAGGTTTCCGAACTGGAGAGAAGAAATTGATACTGTGGTTGCTTGGCCTATCTTGTTTGTTGTGTATTTGTGTAATAACATATATCACAGCAATTGGTGTTCAGTGCAGCTTTTGGCACTCTGTGGTAAATTTGGCTGCTAAACCAGGGCTTTGCATAACATGTGCATGCTGTGTAGGGGGATTGTTAAGAAAGATGTCTGTAACATTTTGGTAAGTCAAACACGTGAAAAAGAATATGCATTAAATGGTAGAAAATATTTGGTTTTCAAATGGCTGCATCAAATTACGAATAAGCTTAAGTTAACATATTTTAAGATTTAAGGAGAACTTGCCTCAAATCTTGATTTATTTTTTCCCCTGAATTGAGACTGCCCCGTTCATGTTTTTATAGCAGGTGGTGAGAGTTTGCCTTCTCTAGGAGCTTTAAAATAAATGTTGGTGTTTAACTAACTTAGCTTCCCTGAAACTGTAGGAACCCAGTCCTGATGTTGCCTTTAGCCTTTCTATGTTCTTCATCTGGTATATTAAGCAGTTTGTGGCCAGCCCTGTGCCACTAAATGTGTGACATTTGTTAGAAGTTTTGCTGTAGTGAGTAATAGTGGAAGGAAAATATATTTTGTGGGCTTTTGCAGGCAAAATGGTTATTCGTTCTTGGTTCTTGTTTCATAGTTACCTGCAATTTCAGGAGACTGAATTTGACTTAGATGATAGCCTTCAGCATGGTGTTCCTCAAGTGATTATGTGGAGATGTGACTGTCTTGACTTGCGGTGTGATGGCCTATGATTACAGGTGTTCTGTAATTGCCTGGGTATATTCTGTGTCCATGGTCTGAAATCACATATTCAAATAAGTCAAACATATTCGGGGTATCTTCTTTCTTTGTGACTTGTGGTTGGGGCTATTTTATGAGCTGTGTCAAGGTAGTGATTATAATAAAAAGGCTTTAAGAAAATAATGACTGTACCATATCCTAGGAGTGTACGGCTGAAACTTGAAAGTCAAGTTAAGAATGTCTTATAAAACTGCTCT
Organism: Jacana jacana; assembly: GCA_013400555.1. Taxonomy (NCBI): domain Eukaryota; kingdom Metazoa; phylum Chordata; class Aves; order Charadriiformes; family Jacanidae; genus Jacana; species Jacana jacana. The sequence continues at coordinate 331,807 of VZTM01003949.1, read as the reverse complement.
TGTTTGACTCTCACTCTAATGTCAGTTAATTAAGTGCAGCAGCACTCAGGTCAGTGGTTCAGAAGGAAAGTAAATTATAGGAATGTGTGGTCCAGTATTGCAGTAGATGCTAGTTTAAAGGGTTTGGCTAATTACCATAGTCTCAGATTCAGATCTCTGAATGTCACTTCAAAATTCTTCCATGTTTTGGATGTAACACTTCCCAGTCACTTGCAATTTAAGCAGAACTCCTAGGCACAGACTACTTAGCCAAAATGACCTATCCATGACTTTTAGAAAATTCAAAAGGTCAAATCTTCTGTGTTAGCTGTAAATGTCAACGTTGAATCTACTTCAATTTCTGCAGTAAAAGCACGTGCAAATATAGATGAGACGCGCATCGGAGCAGGTTTGCCAGTTTGCTGACCAGATTAAAGACTGCAAGAAATTTCAGCTAGCTCTTGGTCAGTAAGGATTTTCTCCCCTTGTAGTCTGAGGAAGAGTTTCCCTCTAGGGAGGCATGCTGCCACTTTGATGGCTGCATCTTTAAATTATTTACCAAGCATTGTTCTTACAGTTTTTCTTCTTAATGTGGGACATCAGCTGAAGCCACCAAAACAATGGATTGGTGACAATACTGAAGACCAGCTCTGTAAAGCAACATCTTTGATGGCTATTTTAGCCCCAGAAGCCTGCTAACCCCAAATGAAGAAGCCCAAACCGTGCCTATGTTCGTGTCCTGGCTATGCATGCAAGCGAAAGATTTTCTCATGGCTTTTACATTAATGTGCTCTAAACTGCTAAGTCAGAGCTCTAATTTTCCCCTTGAGCTGGCAGCACAGGCCAGCTCCCTTTAATCCACACATTAAACACACATTTTAAAGTGTGTTGTTTTTGGAAAGATGTTTAGCAACTTCCCTTTCAAATCCAGACATAGAAGTCTCTTTCCAGAATTGATGGCCTTGCACTTGAGTGAACCACTCTGTCTCTGGGCTTTGTGAAAGACGAAGCCTGTGAGTTCAGGGATAGCCTTTCTAAGTGGGGCCTCATAAAAGGCAAAGTGAAAGGAAGGACAGCTCAAAGCGGGGAAAAAAATAGATGAACCTCAAAAGTTTGGTTTGGCAAGAAACAGTGCAAGTTCATTGTGCTTTAAAAACTTTTACTGGACTCTCCTCTGTTTTAATTATACCTTATTTTTATTACTTTCATCATGTATTAATATATAAAGCATATGGATGTGGCACTGTACAAGTGTGACTTAGTTCCTTGAGCCTTAATTTCTCTCACATCAAACCAGAGGAGTGATGTCCTTGTGACTTTCCTCACCTCAGCCTGCTAAGCTTATGGTGGGACCCAGCATGGATGCTGCACCCAGCATGCTCACCATACAGGGTGTGGGATTAACAGGGCAAAATCCCACTTTGACTCTCCTGAATACTTGCAGTCAATGCATTATCCAGCCAACACTCACACCTCTCCCTAATGTCTTTTGACGCCTGCGGAAGGGATGCCCTTCTTGTGGTCTGGGGGTGGCAGCTGGGTAGAACTTGTATCAGTGGTTGTGGTGGCCTTCATGGTCTGTTGTAGGGGCCAACACAGTGGTTTTGTGTCTCCTCTAGGTGAGAAAGTTGGGTTGAGACATAAGAATTTACCTTCAATGTTGCTTATAATCCTTCCAAGGCTACTGCACTCACTGTATGCTGGCGGTCATCCTTTTCACTTGTGACCCATATAATTATGATTGCAGCAGGATTTGCTGCTGTATCTCATTAGTGTTTCCTAAGTGAACATTTCTCAGTGAGACAGTTTATTTCATTTTACACATCTGGAGAAAATGAATTGGTTTCTTCAATATTTCAGTGGGTTGTCTGAGTTGTTAGCATTCTTTGAAGGCCTTTCTTAGTTGGGGTCAGCAATTGCTAGAAACAAGATTTATACTGTCTTAGGAAATAAACATTTTGGATATTTCATATAAAGGCTTTCCTATATTTGCAGTTTAAAAACCCACTCTTTATGTAGGCAAAGCAAATGTTAAGAGTTTTTGCTTGCAGTCTGCTGATGGCTTTTTACAAACATTAAAAGTATTGCTGTTTCCACTTGATTGATCAAGTGAGTTGCAGTGAAATTTAATTTTGTTATGTCATTTAAAATAGTTCAGTAGAGTCAGAATACCCATTATGATGCAGCCCCATTGCATATATTTTTGTGCTTTTGGATATGTGCATAATTTCAGAGACTCGTCTTTACTGCTGGTAAGCTGGTGTGCACCATTTGTTTCCTTTCTGACCAGTAATTTTTCGAGGCATGAACACCATACTTCCATCCAGTGCAGGCACATGAAATCAGAATAGCCCATCCAACCTTTCAAACTAATTAAAATAAAGAAAACAGTGATGTGTATTCAGATATAAGAAGTGTGTGGGACAAGACTTGTACATATATAGTTAATTGTGTAATGAATAATCCAGGGAAATATAGTTCGAATCATTTTTACTTCCAGAAAGGAGATATTGAGGTTCAAATTTGCATGTTTTTTCTCAGTCTCACTCATTTCTTGGGACAGTGCCAAATGTCTGAATTTAAAATTCAGTGTTATACTTGCATCGCAGTTATGTCAGACCACTTTTTTCAATATGTAAGTGAACGAGGAAAACGCCAAGATAAATACAGTGTTAATTTTTTCAATGTGAGTAGTTAGGCAAAATTCAGGGCTTTGTAATTTATCACAGCCATGAGAACAAATTCTGATGGAGTCAGATGTGTTTTATTGTAATGCAGCTTATTTTCAAGTGTGCTCCAACGTCTAATTTCTGGATGTGTTTTTGCTTATGTTAATCACAAGAACTCCTTAAAATTATTTTGGATAACTGAAGGCAGGGGTTCTAGAAGATAATTATCCAATCCCTGGCAATCATCTTAATTTTAACATTTCTTAGTCTATTCTACAAGTTTAAACCCATGGTGTCATGATTTGGGAGGGACGGGTGGTACTGGAGTTCTGTGTTCATGCCTACTGTAATAGTTAATCATTGCAAATTAATGAGGCCTGCCCAAATGAGAAAGAATTGCAGACTGTTTGCCACACCAGGTATGTTGCAATTGCACTGCTGCTTCCACCAAGACCAGCTATTGAGCGACACCGAACGTTAGAGAAGGTTGCAACCATCTCTTGAGGTTAGCAAATCTGAGGAATTTGCTCTGAGTCTAAACTTGAAGCACTGCGTTTTGAGACTTAGCTACCTGTTTTCCTTAACATCAGGTACTAAAAAAAAACCAAACACCACCACACCCTGGAGGCATCTTCATTTAGGAGTGAAAGCTTGATGTTGAGCCAAATGGCTTCATCTATCCATTCCAGCAAAATAAACATCTTGCATCTGTACCATGAATAACAGGGACTTTATTAGCCACTCCTTTTGCCCTGAATCAGCCAAATTTCCATTCCTAGTAAGAAAGCACTATTGAATTCAGAGGAGCTCACATAAAAGCACTGGGAAATCTCAGCTAAGAGTGATACTAGTAAGGATGGCACTTCCCTCCTCTTTACTCTCTCCATTTCCAACCTGAGGTCCTGGCCAGACAGGTTTATAATCAACACAGTTCTCCATGTTTCCAGCTTCTTACGGTGGTGTTTGTCTTTTATTACTGTACAGTGACTGTCAAATTCGTATAACTTTCTCAGTCTGGGCTCCTCAGTGGGAGAGCATATGGGGCTGGAGCAAAGGCCACTGGAAATGGTACAAATCAACACAAATATTGCTGGGGTGCCTGGAGCGGGTCATGCTGAAGCACTGGGGATCTCTTCATACTCTTGTCTGTTTTGCTGCAGATCCACTGTCAACAATTTAGCTTTCTATAGGGAGTCACAACCCTGCCTATATTGATTTTACTAAACAGTTGTTCTGTTTTAGTGCCCTTGAAGGGGCTATGTGTCTTTTTAATTAAAAATAAAGTAAATCTGAAACGAGTGATGAGGGGTGCAGTGGGCAGAAAACCAACTGCATATTGACTTTTTGTTCTGGAGGTGGATTCACAGAAACAGCTTACGAGGAACTCCAGGACATGAAAGGGTTTTACCCTTACTGGTTATCTTATATAGTGACCTCATGGGAAGCATAATGGCATTACTTGAAAATACAACAGATCGTTTACTTTAGACTGGAAAATTCAAGAAGTTAAATTGATGTGACAGGGTTTGTCTGCTTTTAAAGGTCTCAAAGCAGTCTTCACCTTCAGAGGTTTCACCTCTGAAATTTCTATGCTTCTGCTGCTGTGCATTTCGCTGCATGGTCATAGGCCATGATCTTCCATCTCACCAGTATGATGTGTGTCCTCCCGGTTGAGGGCATTTGTGTGTTTAAGGCACTGGAGTGGAGGATGTGATACCAGCATGAGATGTTCTTAGGGGAGCTTTGTATGCTAATACATTACATTTCTGGTAGTAAGTTGTTGTTAGTTTTTAATCAATTTTCAAAAGAGTATTTAAGAGTATCTTTATGTACTAGTAGATACTTAAAAACACTGTTAGAAAACTGGACTTTAGATTTATGGCACATTAGGAAGCTGTTCCAAGCTAGAAGTATATGCGTGGACAGGATGTCTAATACGCAATTAATTCACAACTGTCTTCTAGATAATTCAGTTGCAACAAGGTCAGTTGAAGCAACTGGAGCAACCTTGTAACACCGCTGACATGGCAGTTCATGAGTTGATTTTAAAATTTTTGTGTGCAGGTGTGCCAAGATTCTGTTTGCACAACCCCTCCCCAAATAAAAAAAAAATAAATTAAAAATTCTTGGTGGCATTTGTTTAGGGATTCAGATGGGTTTCTGTGACTCATTCTGCATATCTTGTCTTTGGTTCATTATGGACACCAGTAAAATAGTTAAATGAAAGGGAAAATAACCCAGCAAATAACAGTAAATCTCAGTGTGCTTATGAGTGTTGTTATTTCAGAGAAGGCTACTGAAGGGTGTAGGAACACAGTAACTTTCTGGGGATCTCCCAGGTGGCCAGGGCAGAGCTTGGAGCAAAGGCCTGCTCCACAGAAGTCTACTCTTACATGCTGTTCACTGGACCATCAAGCAGAAGGAAATAGAAAAGTGGACTCGCTCTTTTAGCATTTCCATGGAAAGCATTGGTTATAATTGCTTTTATAATTTTATGGCAATAAATCTTATTTGACAGTGTTGTTGTGTTGTAGCGGGAGATGGATGGGAAGGAGGATACAATCGATTGCTTCATCTGACTAGGGAAGAGCAGGAGATGTGAATTTACAGGAGGAATAGTGAAGCTGTTCGGACCAACTAAACTGCCTAGAAAATAATCCCAGAATTTACATGTGGAAGATCATGTCTGGCCATTTGCTATAGAAGAAATGAGAAAACTTTCAGGGCAAGCTACAATGTTTGCCACACCAGGCTGTACTGGTCTGGGTGGTTGGTGGGGTGGGCTGCAGTAACTCAGCTGTTCTCTGGACTGGAGATAAATTGCAGAGACAAAGGAAATCTTAATTTCTGTGGTTTAAATAGTGATTTAAAGAACCAGTCCTAAAGTGGATCAATAAAGCAATCTGCTTGAGGTAGAGGTGGGCAAAAAGGTCTGGAGTCGTTCACATCTCTTTCCCATTGCCCTTAACCTTTTAGTGGGCTTGGGCAGACTGAGAATGCTTTGTGCTTACTGAGGCTGGGTAGTGTTTTCTCTGTGCTGCTTTTTGTTTGGAGACAGTTTCCTTTAAGGCTGATTTGCCAGAGCGTCAGTGCATTGATGCACACATAAGCCTATTTTGCAAGGGTAGAAACCAGGAATCTCAGGTTACACAGAAAAGGGAAAATTTTTGAAATTCCTTCTGCTCCTGCCCCCCAAAATTTTGTAGGCTAGATGGTTTTGTACTGGTCTATTAATAGGGGTTGCCTTTCTAATTTTGGTTCTGGATCTAATTACCAAATTGAGAGAGCATTGTTGTCTATGTTGCATGCAGTCTCCTCCACAAGTTTATGGTCTAGTGGATACCAACACAGAGCTGAAGCGAATATTATTTGGGTTTTTTTCTCTGTAAACTATGCTGCTAGGCTGTCCACAGCCATGTGCAAGCATCTTCAAAGAACACCAAATTATGGATTAAAAACCATCCCTTACCACTGGCAACACCAAATGACATTTCCCCACCCCCCCTCTGATTGTTACTGCTTTTATTTTTTGCCGTGTCTTGTGGCATTTAATAGTGTTGTCTAGTTCTGTCTTATGGACGCTGGCTTGTGGAGTATCTGTCATGAAATAATGAAGAATGGACTTCATTGATGTGTTTTTTTGGCAAGATGCTTGGCTGATAGGGAGCTGGCCTTGCTAAAACTCAGTTTATGACAGAATATTCTCTTTGAAGCACAGCTACTGTAGCATTTGGTATTCAGTGGCTCTGGGCACAGCAGATCTGAAGGAGTTCATCCAATATTGATGGTCTTCCAGTAAAATCAGGAGGAAAAAAAATCCTATTTCTTAAAGCTCATATTTTAACTTCTCTTCTTGTTCCCTAATCTTGGTCTTGAAAGGTCACAAGTCTGAGACCTTAGCAGCATAAAACACAGCATTAAAGATCTATGCTCTGTCTTTTGTAAATGCAATGTTCTCATGTAGCCTTATGGAGGAAAGAATAAGCCTGTTTCTGAGAGCATTGCTGTATATTATAAATTGATGTAATGGTACAGTGTCTGAAAGTTTCTTTGAGCCTGTTTTAGATCAGTCTTGTGTTAGAGAAAGCTGGCACCAGAAAGCATGACTGTGCTGCTGTGCTTCAGTGTGGTTTTAAGAGGGGTAGTCCTGCCTCTCTTCTGGTCATGGAGAAAATGGGTTTGGTTTCCTGATCTGACTTGAATTAATCTCTTTGGTTTATTGCTGTTGCCTCTTGCCCCGCTGCTTTGCCATCCCTACACAGTTGCAAGCGCTGAGCCAAGGAAGGACCACAGGAAGCTGGAAGAAGCAAGGAAAGGGGTTGATGCTTTTGGCAGCTGTGCTTTTCACATCAGCCTAGGATGATTGACGTTGACCCTTAGGCTATGTTCATATGTCCATAGAGGGTGAAACTAGTGCTTCTTAAAGAGTTAATGATCTATGGGTCAGACCCCATAACAGGATGTGTAGGGCAGGACCAACCTGCTGTAAAGGCCACATTGTTGAGACTGAGCAGATTTGTTTTGCATTTTCCAAGAGGCTATTGCTTCCTGAGATGCCGTACCTGGCTGAACATACTTGGATGAGCAAAACCACTTCATAGAGGTGTTGGCAGTGTTAGCGGCATTTGCTGACACAGAACAGCTGCCTGGGTACCAGAGCATTTAACCAGCATTGCTGTGTGAAGGTCTTGGACCTATGATCCTTGCCTGCAGAGGTCCCCTGACAACTAACTTTAAAGGTGCATTAGAGAGCTTCTTGGTAATCTTTTTTTCCTATGAAATGGCACTGGCTGTGTGTTTTCTGTGTATCTACATGTTTATCTTTAAACCTATTAGATGGGATTTTGCGTGGTGTGTATAGGTAGGCTTTACACTTCTTTCCGTGGACAAACTCATCTTGGGTATCTGAGATAAGAGAGATTTATAATGAGAAACCGGTGAAGCCATTCTTTGGCATTAGAGATTCTTTCAGTGTTTGTGGCTGAGGCTAACAACAACATGATTGTCACGTGGCAGTGCAAACAAATATGGAAATAAGGCTACAGTTTCCTTAAAATTCTCATATGCCATGGAGAGAAATGAGTAAATGCGATTTTATTTCTGATATTCCTTATTAGTTTTTCATACACAGCGTGATTTAGAAGCATTTGTATTTCAATATATTTGGTAGAAAAAGCTTTCTTTCATAATCTCTTGGTCAGCTCATTATGAATAGCAACCTCTGATCGCAAAAGGCTATTAATTCTTAATTATCTGCTGGTAATTTACTTGTGCATGAATTTAGCAATCCATTAGGTGGTGATTTATTTTTGAGAGAAATGTGTAATGAAAAGTTTGAGGATTTTCTTTTCCCCTCCTCACAACCCCCTCCCCCCTCCCCCCCCGCCCCTCCATTTTGGCTTGCAATGGAATTAGGTGATTGATTAGATTGCAGGATTTATCCAAACCACACTGTGTGTGAGAGATTGTCGTTAAGTACGTTAAGAAAATCTGAAGCAAGACACAGATAAATGAAATGGTGCTTTTGATGGGAGTCTCCGAACTAGGCTAGTGGCTGAGAGATTGGAAGTTAAATTAACAAACACTAGAAAATTGGTCTAATTCAGGGATTGTTTTTTTCTTTTTCCTTCAAAACTCTCTTGATTTATGGATGCCTAAAAGTTTTTGAGTGGAAATATAAATCTTGCACAGCAGAGGAGCTCAGTAGCAGTGAGCTGGTTTTCTTCCATACAGTGGGGTTACATGAAGTGTGGACTGTGGATTGAAAACTCTGATCTAGTGCTGTGTTTCCACACAAGAGGGGAGGGATGGAAAGCAAGACCTGAACCTCTCATGGACGATTCAACTTGACTGTTATGTGAAGCCATGTCCTGCCATCTTCACTCACGCTGAATGCAAGCACGGAAAAACTTAAATTGTTTTCCAAACAGTTTTCCAGAAATAAAGTGGGCCCATGCTCCTTCTGTTGGGGGTAATGTTAGTCTCACTTTCCAAAAAGTACTATAGCTTGCTTTCTCCTATGCCAAGAGCTGAACATTTAATGGTGGGTGTCATCTGGCTGACTTAATACTAGTTTTAAATTTGTGACTGTGGCTTAGCAGCTGAGCTGTGGTAGCTGCCTGGCTGTGTAGCTTTTGGTAATTGCATTTACTGTCACTTGCAGAGGACAGCGTGGGAAGTTAAATCCAGTTACTTCTGTTAACACTTGTCTTCTCACACCTTGGTCTTTAAGGCATAGCATCATGGTTCATGAACTGGAATATATTGGCACGTGCTGGTTTTTCTTTGGGTTTCACAATCAGGACTCTTTGCTCAGCAGTTCAGCTTTGAATTTAATTACCCATTAAAAGAGTTAGTTTCTCTATTAGCTCGAGTTATCTTTAGTGGGCTGTCTGGAAACCCACTGCTGTAATGTGATTTTTACCGAGAGAGCCTGCTCTGTCTCTGCTGTTCCTGACAGCATAGAGCCAAGAGCAGGGGCTGCTTTTTTCCTGCCGAATGCCCTGTCCTCGCATGCTATTTTGCTACTTTTAGCTCTGCTTGAAGGAGTGACAGAGTCTGTGGTGCATTTGTCACGTCAAAGATTTTGTTAGTAATTGGCCTCAAGTCTGACAAGATAAATAACTCAGAGGAAGAAGATGTCGTTAAATAAGTATTGTTCAGTCTTCTGCTGTGCTGGACACAGTGGTCCTAGCAGAGCACAGAGTGTAGCGCATCCTTCCCGTTGGCTGAAAATGGTGAAAGATACCATTTATGCCCCACACAGGGAATACTTAGGGGTTTGATCCCTGTGGGCTGCAGCTCTGCCAAATTACTGTGGTTTAGACATAACAAGGTATGGAAGACACCTTCCTGGTGACTGCTGTCCTTCGTGTCACAGCTGGGTGTGTTGTGTCATGGCCAGGCTTGTGCAGATCATCTCTCTGCATTGCCGTGACCCTCTGTAACGCCTGCAGGCAGCAGGGCACAGGTGTTTTCTCTAAAGATACCTGAGCCACAAAGAGGCAGAAACTGAGACCTGAAAACCATAAGAAAAGCAGATCCAATGTTTTTTGAGCAGTTTTCTTTGGAGGGGGGCCCCTTCTGTTCGAAAATAATTTCTGATGGAGGAGCGATGGCGATGCCGTGGGCCTCAGGCAGTGCTGCTGGTCTGCACCTCTGTACGTGTGCTTCCCAATGTCTTGCCCCAAGGTTGGTGAAAGCACCAGCACGAGACTGGTGAGGGAGGACAGTGCTCGCGAAGTTTCTTGGACTGTTGCATGTCGTTCGTTTTCTCTCCCACCAGTGCTGCCAGAAATGTTAGCCAGCCCCACTGGTGGCAGCTGCGTGCCCCTTAGAGAAGAGTTTCCAGGAGTCTGGCCAGAAAGACAGAGTTGAGATGCTGAAATTACATTTTCACTAGAGCCGTTTTCCATTCACCAGATTTTGGACTTTGTCTTAATTGTGTTTGACCTGTAAATAAGCTGATGGAGTTTGGGTGATTTGTAACCTCTCTTCTCACACCTGGCTATGGCAATGAGATGCTCAGCAGTGGTCTGGCACCGTGGGCTGTGCCAACTCTACGCTTCGTTGCCGGGGGCTGTGGGTGAGGAGCAGTCGAGGCAGTAGCCAGGAGCAGGGTCCAGAGGTGCAGGCGCAGCGCTGAGCCCAGCAGGAGCGATGCGTTGGAAGCATGGCTGCTTTCTTTCTCCCTCCTTGGAGAGGCGGTTTATCAAGATAAATAATGGCATGCTAGTTTGGGAGAGGGCACTTAATCAGCTATTTCTCCTTAGTTACAGATGTCTTTTCTTCAAAGGCATGTACTCAGCAAAGCACACAGACAGTGTAGCTGAAATAGCCACAAAACAGCCAACCCAGTTGATCACAAGGCTCCCAAACAAAGAGCCATTTGTTTCCAGAGTCTGAGGAGTGTATTCAGTGAAAACCTGATGGCAGTACATTAAAAATTGCAGTTTATCTTTCAAGCATGTCTAGGGTTGCACAACTCTAGCCCCGCTTGTGATCTGCAGGCATAGAACAGTAGCAGTTCTGTCTCACCCATCATTTTCTGGAGGTTGGTAACAGCAAATAGCATATCTTATTTTGACAAGGGAAAGAATTTCACTGTGTATCAGTCCGGAGAACTCAATAAAATCATTGAAAAGATCTGGCAATTTTTCCTTCTCTCAGGACTATGTGAAAATGTAACTTGACGATCACTATGCATCTTATGATGAGCATACAATGAAAAAGAGTTGGGTGGATTTTAAAGGGCCTTAATTGTCATTTGAGAGTTTACAGAGAATTTCTGCAAAGATCGTAAAAAGTTGGGAATGAAGTAAAAAATGTTTAGAAATGGTTGGGTATGAAACATAGTCCTTGAAGGGAATTTCAGTGGGAGCTGCTGGCATGGTGATCCTGATTTGAAGTCACATACTGCCCTCTGTACGCCCAGCACTCTTCAGCTGTATATATTCCAAGGTAACTAACTCAAAATATAACCCCAGGGATGATGCTGGGCTCTGCTGTTTACAAATGAATTAAGAGAGGTTTTTAAGGATGAGAAAGAAGCCTAAAATTTAGCCTGAATTAATTTGCATATGTTGGCCTTTGAGTTAACAAATTCAACTTGGGAAAAGATCAAAATTTGTAACAAAGACATAATCTCATGTGAGTTTGAAAAATGCCAGTGCAACATCCTAACTTGCTGTTTAAGGTCTGAAATGTACAGAAAATAATCTGCTTTTATAGGCAAATTCATTTCTATTCCAGTTTCAAATGCAGGGTGATTTACAGTCTGGTTTTGAAGGTGCTTAGCACAGGCCTAAGCAAAGTCTATAAGCCGGCAATGAGCTCTTTTGAGCCCTACTGCAAAGCAATAAAGGAGAGAGGTATAAAGTGTATTTTTTTTTCTGAGAAATAGAAATAAATGGTGGAATGAAATATTTCTCTTGATTAATATTTCACTTTGAAATGGATTAGGAAGAAACTGTGAATTATGTATTTTGATTCAGTTCACTGCTACGTAAAATATAATCTTGGTAGAGTTTGCAGTTAGCACTCTGCATTTTAATTTTGTCTTTTCAGTTTTCCAATACCCAAACTTGATTGTATCCATGTAGTATCCATGTATCAGCATCGCATGTTTTTGTATATACCCTTAAATGTTAAACCACTTTTGTAGCTTATTTGTATATTTGATTTCAGTTAAGTTTCTGCTGCTTTAAACTTTCAGCGTGGTGCCGCACTCCCTTACGACCACACAACCAACCGAGTACAGGCATACCCTCCAGTGATGACTGGGGGAAGGCAGTAGCATTCCTTTCCTTGGAGTTTGTAGATCAAGTTTTTGGTTTGTTGAAAGCATCTGTAGGAGATGGTGGGGGAGAGCTGTCGAGTAAATATACCTTTCTTTCAGGCAGGAGTGGAACTGGGGAACTGTCTGTTACTGGTGGAGGTGGCACTGCAGCCTGTCCTGGCCAAGCTTTGCCACCCAGGAGGGCTGGAGCTCAACTGTGCCCAACACATGGTGCATCATTAGGGAATGATTAGGGAGCGGATCTGCCTCTGAAAGCTCACCAGCTCAGACAGGCAGAGTCTGGAGGAAATAGTATTATCTCCATTTTAGTAAAGCTGAAGGAGATTAACAGCATACGAGAAGTCTGAGGCAGAACTGACTATCGAATCTAGGTGTCCTGCATCATTTATCCAGTTCCTCTTGCAAAAATTATCCTCTGATAAGGCAAGAGTTGTTCATCCCACTGGCAATAAGACAGCATCTTTCCTTTGGAAGAACTGTGTGTTATCCTCGGTGATCAATAAAGACAGCATAAAACCTTTCTGGCTTAAAATATACTTAAATGATCTGCTAAAGTTCCTTGGCTTAGAAACTTACTGCCAGAGACCTTTGTTCAATCACTATCAGCGGAAAATGGATGGAAGATGTAATATGCAACTCAGTGGCAGGTGTAATCACCAGTGGATAGATCTCCTTTTTTGGAAGTATTTAAATCTTGCGTATCTTTTAATTTTATATTTGTATCATTTGCTTCCCCAAATTCCTAAGGTGTGCAGGTGCAAAATCAGCAATTGTTTGGTTTGTGTTATTCACAGGTTTAGAGGCACTTTATTTAATGTAGAATTGATTTAATACTATATGCACTTTAAGTGGGCACAATAGCTCTTTTCCCTTGCGTGATTTTCATTAGACAAAGTATGAGTGGCTGGTAGCATAAACAACCTACTGAAACACCCGCTTTTCTCCTTCTGCAACATTACAAGACTAAACGTGGAAATGGATGTGTTTCTTGTTGATTACAACTCCTGGAATTCACTACTGAATGCACACGCTCATTTAAAGGAAATTGTTATTAGTCCACAAGCGACAAAGCAAATGAGAAATTAAGCAAGACTGAGGCGAAAGGACTGAACAGTATGGAAGATGAAGACGGGCAGCTTCTTTGTGATTAGAACCAGTTACTCAGAGTGGAGATCTGTTGATTCATAAATCTTGACAAATGTGCTTATGGCTCCAGTACAATTAGAAGCTTCTAAATTGAAAAGAGCTGGTTCTGAGCTGCTGAGGAACATCTTGAATGTTCGAGTTGAAGAAAATTCAGACAGTTGGGATTATTGTGTTTTAAGTTAAAAAAAGAAATAGTGAATAATTTGTTTCAATAAGGATCATAAGGAAAAGGACAAACACTGAAATCTGCAAAGAATCCTGGAGGACTATGGAATTCACCTGATATTACTTAGTTTCTCATTTTGCAGACCAGAATTTTCCAGAGTGTTTCCAGAGCCTCTTTTTTCAGTAATTCCATTTTCAAATGTGTTGAACATCTTGCAGCTCCTATTGGCTTTGCTGAGAACCGTGGTTTTGAAAACTAAAATGTTTTGTTAAAGATAGGAAGAGATCTAAAAAGGAGAGACAAGGGACAATAGTGACCTGCTGGGAAAGGCTGTGGTATATAAGAAATATTATACTTTTGTGGTGGGGGGCCAGTTGGATTTGAATAAAGAACACTGATATTCGGCTGTGTAAAACCAAAAAAGTCCCTTGAAGGACCTGGGAGCACATGTGACAACCTCAAAGTTTAGTCCTGCAAAGGCGCAGAAAGGGGGTTGGAGTTTGAAATCGGTTGTTGTAAAAGCAGAAGTACTTTTCTCTTCGTACTTTGGCACATTACATCCTCCTTGCTGGCACTAATGATGTGGAGACATTTTTCTATCAAATGGTTTCTGACAGTTCAATTGCCAAAAATGCTCAAGTGGCAGAATGCAACTGCAATTACTAACAGTGTGCTTGCCCCAGAGTCTGTAAATTCTCTCATGAAAGCCTAAAAAGCCCATTCACGTTGTCTAGAAATAGCAGCAATAACCATGGTAATAAGTTCTTCTCTTTGATGCTGTGGTTTGATTCTTTTCATGGGTAGGCTGCAAAAGAGCCATTTGATTTTTCTGTAGCTGCCTCTGTTGTAAGGAGATGTTTCTGTTCTCCAGGAACAACAGCGCTACTGCAAGCCCTGCCATAGCCTAGTTTCCAGATCCTGAAATTTAGCTGAGGGGAAATGTAGATCCCATTTCAGACAAGGTTGAACCCAGTTTTGTATTTGAGCTTTGGTCAAGAGGAGCAGAGGAGCATCTCCTTTGTCCACATACCTGTGGTCTGTGTTTCTCACAAATGCTCAGAGGTATTCTTTCCTTATCCTCTTGAGCTCTGTAGTGCAGTCCATCCAGAGAATTCAGCATTTGGAAATTCTTTCCATCTATAGTAATTTTACTCAGTTTAATATGGCCACATGTGCTGTGATCCTGCAAATTGCTCCTGGGCAGATTTCTGCGGCGAGCACTGTTGAGAATAATAGGGTCTATCAGGATGTAAGATATGCCCATAAAGAGTATCACAAAGGACGGGGATACAAGAAACTAGTAAGAAGTAGTTATGTGAGGCAGCTTGTTTGTGCCAAGTTGCTCACATATGTAAGGGTTTGCAGCGTTAAGGCTCTAAATCTCGTACTTAAGGGACTGCTATTGAGTCACATGGACAGTCAGCTTTGATGCTTGTTAGAAGCAAGAAGCATGAATATAGACTTACTCTCCCTGTTATTAAAGATTATTTTATCCTGTAAGATTGTTGTCATGGTATGATGCTTGAACAATTTACAAATGTATTTTCAGAATATAAATGCCTTTGCTTCTGTAAGCTCTCTGAATCAGAAGCATTGAAGTTTTCAGCAGCTATTTATCAGCACACTTTGAATGATACGAGCTTTTGTTTATTTAGCTTGAATTTCTAGGACATTCCAAGAGATAAATACTGGAAATGGCTGTCATTGAACAAATTCAGAAATTATTTTTAAAAAATTATTAGTTTTCAGTGTTGTGTCTCAAGAAATTCTGTGGGGAATAAAAGGGGAAAAAAAAACCCACAACAAACAGTGTTTGCTTTGCAGTTAATATTGTATTAGAGGTAACCTCTGTGCTAGTAAATGTGCCTGTGAATGTTTTGGGCACCGAGGCCAGCTGGTACAGAACAACCCACATCCATACCATTAAAAGTCTCTTAACCTACAAAACGTTCCCATAGGATTGGAAATGGTGCCAGCACTCACTGTGCCTGGGATTGCATGGGAAAATGATAGTTGGCACAGGCCAAAATTGTGCCGGGGACCCTTCTAACAGCTTAATATTATAGGCATTGGCGGCCCAGGGCACAAAAGCATCCCTGGGCACTGCTGTGCTGTAAGTTTGGGCACAGCTGGAGTCACAGGTACAGCAGCTAAATTAACTTTGTAATGGTTTTAAGGCAGTGTATAAATAGGGTTGCTGTGTTGCACAGGGTGTCCCAGAATGACATTTGCTGCTTTTGCTGAAAGGAAGGTTTCATGTCATACTGAAGAATATTAGTGCTTTCATTTTTCTTTTATGGAATTTTAAAACCTACCAGCAGCACAGCCAGGTGCAAGTATCCTCTAATATTAAGCTCTAGTTCTTCACAGCAGTGAAGCATTAAATCAGCAAAGAGATATTCTTTTACATCTTGAGTTTATTTAGTAAACAGATATTACTTATAGATCACTACGCAACAACAATGTTTTTTGTTTGTTAAACTATTGGTGTTGTGTGATGTCTGGTCTTATTTTCTCCTTCACGTGCTTCAAGTTTTCCTTTCTACCAGTACTTTGACTCCAGCCCTGACTCTTCTCACAAGAGAGCATCTGGGTAGGGAGACCAAGGACAGGTTTGGAGATTTTTCAATGCAAGATGTTAGCAGAGTTGTTAGAGATGTTTCTGCACTCGCTATGTAAATGACTTAACATTTCATGAATGCAAAGTAAATCAGTTCTCTCATGGTGCCTGGGTTTAATCATTTTTGATTCTTGGTTAGCATATTTCATAACCAAAGCCTGAATTTTTTATTTTGCATTTGTCAATGATGCAACAATCACTTTGTTATGTAGGATGAAGAATTATGTCTGTGGAATTTGAGCTGAGCTATAAGCTTCTAGGAGACCAAGAAGCTATTAAGACATCTTGAGACCGTACATAATACAATGTCCTATATTGGGCTAATTTATCTCTGTTCTAGCAGATGACAGCTCTGCTCTTCCCATCCTGGGTTTCTCCAAAGCAGTGGAATATTATTTATTTTTCAAATATATGAAATAATAGGTATGGTAGTCTTTGTCGACAAGGTCTCCCAGAATTTGTTGTTACAGTTTAATCTGATTTGAATTGACAGTCGGTACCAAATATCAAAAAGTCGTGTGTCTTATATCAAAACCCAAGGGTGAAGCCAAGTGGAAGCAATTTAAAATGAGCCATATCATACTTAGTCCAATGACTTGGATGCAGTCTTTTTCCAGAAATTTGGTTTCTTTGTCTTTTTCCTGGTTGCAGAAGAGCAATTTTTTTGAGATGAAGATCTTCTGGATAAAGTATCTGTCACATTAAAGCATTTGCGTTTTCTGGGATATGCTATGATTTGCTTCTTTTGCAAATTTTCATCACGTGACAGGTGTGTGATGAAAATTCTGGATTTGACAGCCAGAAAAGTCACTATTGAACAAAACACTGCCAATAAACTCAGCTTGGAAGATTATTCTAGTCTTTCACAGCTGTGGTTCTTTTGTGAAATGAACATCTAAACAAACCTAATTATTAAATGCAGACTGAAGATCTTTGTTGGCTTGTTTAAGGTGAAATCTTTAGTAGGGAAGGGGAAAAGTAACTTTCCATTACTGACCAAGAATACCTATGTGCTCCCAGTCATCTTTGTTTCACCCAATCTGCAATTCAAAAAGTTGAATTCAGAAGGTAGAATTTGGGGAGATTAGTACATTTGAGTTCCTTATTCTAAGTGGCTTTAACAGTATTTTAAGTTGGCTTCACAGTAAGTTTATGTGTATTAAAACAAAAATTAAAGGATTTTTAGATAAGGATTGCAGTGAAAAGTATTGCCAAGAAGCTATCAAAGAGATCAAATGTACTTAAAAATGCCATGAAAAGAATATTAAGTAGAATACCAGTGCATGTGTAATCAAGGTTTAGATTCAAATCTGTGATACTTTTGTTAGTGTAAATGGATGCTATTGCAGTAAAACCTTTGTGGTCTAACTGTAACCTGCTTATCCAGAAACGATAAAGTATTTTTTTCCTTTTGTTTTGGAAAAACAGTGGTTCTCCTCTTGCAACTGGTAGTGAATTAGAATGACAACCAAAGCATTCCCAGACGTGCTTCAGCAGGAAAAAGCCCCTTGCCTACAATAAAGTGAATGAAACGTGGGAAACTGAGCGCTTGCAATCCAGAACTTGACAGTATGCATTACAAAAAAAAAAAAATGGTGCAAGTTTTATTGAAGGTTGTTACAAGGAAAAAAGTCCTTGAGGCAGTATGGTATGAATCAATATCTTCAAAGAGTTTGGATCTGTCTTGGCCTGTTGTTACTTTGAGAAGTGGCTGAATTTGTTCTAGCAAAGGAGAAGAGACTGATGGCTTTGCTTTAAAAATGCTATGCATTTCTGCTAGTTTATGTTCAGATAATGTAGGGTTACATGATCAGCTAGGTTAACAGCAGTATAGCAATGCTAGTGTATTAAATGTGACTTCCTAATAACTTTTGTAAGGTTTTTTTGGGGTTACCAAAGCAGGGAGCTGAACCACCTAGAACTTCGTATCTGTGTGGCAGGAGAAATAAATGGGCAGAAATACTGGCTTCACAATAGCACTGTATGTCTAATGTAGTATTTTCTGAGTGGTGCCATCATCCGCTCTTGATCATAGAGGCAGATGGAGAGTCACTCCCTCCCAGTCATGTAGGCATGAAAAATGCCAATTTTAACGCCAGTTTTGAGAGCATTTTAGTATGCTCCACTTAGATTAATTTTCTGGTTTCTTTCATTAGTTAGCTATCTAGCCAAGCAAAACCTTGGGTTTTGTGAAAAAGGGAGATGGCATAATCCGTACCGTAATTCATTCGCTTCCCTTCCCAGACATAGTGTGCCAGTGCCTCTCTGAACGTTTCCCAGTTAGCTGCAGACTCAACCCGGTAACAATATGGCTGGGTTGGATTCCTGTCCCAGGCAGACAGCTCCGTTTGGCCTCAAGACCCCTAGGATTGTATGGCTTTCAATCATGAGAAATGCTAAATTGACAGTTACTTTCAAGTTCATGCCATAGCACCAATTCCCTGCTGCTCTACACTGTGTGGTTTCATAGCTGCCCTTTGTATTCAATTTCTTCTAAATGAACTTCATTTGTTGACAGATTTTGAGATTTTTCATGGTTGCTCGGTGCATTTCAATGCCCAGCCCTGGTCTTTGGTCTTGAAATAATTTATAGCATAATGAATAGTTACAGTCCTGTGTGATAAAATCACCCTGAGAAGATGGAATCTGAATGGAAAAATGTGTTCACAAAATGTTTTAGAATTGATCTGTGCCCCCAACAGTTCCTGAGTTCTCTCTATATGACCACTGGTAGCCCTGCTGCTCTCTGCTATGTCTCTTCCAAGGCCAACTGTGTCAAGAGTGCTTGGTTCAGACAATCGAGTGGGCTGTTTTCTCTTCCTCTCCTGTCTGCATACATTCTGCATGTCCTTCTGAATCAAAATTTGTCATATATAAAAATGAGTGCTTCCCTGCCCTCCATATAAGAATATGTAGCCTTAATGTTCACAATGTGCATTGCAGATATGACTGCACAAAAGGTTATAACCACAGTATGTATTAAGATATACAAGCACATGTATTAAAAAACTATGAGCTTAACATAGTGGTGTTAAGGAGGTTGGTTTTGGGGTTTTCTTTTTTGATCAATCAAGTAACAGATGGGGCTCAAATCCTACAATGTGAGAAAAGTTTCAAACGCGTGTAAGTAATTTTCTGCATCCTTTTATTAGCAGCATTTTTACCGCAACTAATAAAGAACTCAAGATGTTCTCAGATCTTGAATAATCTACAAAGAAGAGGATATAAGCTTTTCATTCTTTTTAACCACCTTCTCCACCATTAAGGCTAGAAGACATTCTCCTCGGCTGGCTTATATGGCCTGCTCTTCTGTGTTGCTACAGCAGATTTTTTTTTGCTTTCTCTTCATTGTTCTACTTTGGATTGCTTTTAATTTTGGTGATGCCATTCAGCATGGAAGCTATAGTCCCAGAATCATGCTCTCGTCATACTGGAACTTGTGGGAAATAACTTTGTTCTCCACTTTACGTATCATGGTAACAGCAACTTGTTCTTTGTGGTTATTTTAAGTTCTGTACAGCAAAGCAGACAGGCTATTGAGTCCTCTACTGGCCTGTAATGGCACAATTAAACTCTTCTTGGTCACTGAAGACACCTGGCAGTGGTTATTTGGGTTTCTCAGTATCTTTGTCCTTCCTGAAATGGCTGATTATCTTTTGGAGAAGTTAGAACAAATACAAATCTGTCCACAAAATAAGTTTTTAGCATCAAGTAAAAGAAAAGGGTGCAATTGTGTGCGTGTTGCACAGATGTATCTGCGTATTTCTATTGTGGATATTGCTACTGGTATCACATGAGGCTCAGGGTGTGTGGTACTGCATGAATGATGCTGGGAGATGGCTAGTAGTTAATTGAACTTCTTGTCTGAGCAGAAAGGAGGGTCTGGTAAAGAAAAGAAAGGCACAGTAAGTTGAAAAGTGGGAAAGCTTAATTTGGGCATATAAAAAAAATAGTCAAAAAAAAAAAATAGAGAAAAAATAAAAAAGTGTCCTTTTCCATTTAAAGATTGTCCTCATCATCATGTTCTTGTATCTCTCTCACACCTTCTGTCATTTATTTCTGTGGTCACTGGGTACTTGAACAGCAAGAACTATTTTTTTCTGAGTTGTGGATCGTTTTATCATGCCTTAGGAATAAGAACGTGACATTTTGAAGCATACCTGTAAAAGGATACTTTGCGGTTCCAGAAAGCTCCATAAGAATAGCAATCACTCACTTTGTAGTCTGGAGCTTTCTAAGCAGCAGCAGGCTAAAGGGCACATGTGAACCACCAGAGAATCTCAATGTAGTTAAGGAGTTTATCCATTAGTGTTTCTTGCCACTGTGCTCTGTCTAAATTGTTGATACTGAATAAAAAAAAAGAAAAATCCTTGTCTTCCTAAAACCCCATACATTCAGTTTTCTGTTTTGGAAATGCTTTCTCAATGAAATTATGAAAGTGATGACAAGCCATGCTGTTTTCATCTTTTCTCTGCTCAGTTCCCTCACAACACTGTGACGCATACCATATTTGAAGCATAATTGCAGAAATGTTTCCTGTGATATTTAATTGAGAATCCATTGTGAAATTAGGAATTTGCTTAATGTGAAACCTGCTGCTTTCATTAGAAGAAGGATTTGGAAGAGGAAAGCATTAGGTACAATTTTCCTTTCCAGGGCACAGAATACTCAGAATGGCATTTGATGGGAGCTGAAGGGATGGCAGTGAGTTCATTTGCACAGAACTATTTCAGTCATTTCTAATGATTTACCAGGAAGGAAAAACCAAGGTGGAGTTGGCAAGCTTTACAGAGTTAGAACCTGTAAAATGCAAAAGAGGAGAAGATGTGTTGTGAGGAATTACAAAGGAAAAAGGTTGAAGAAGACACCATCCAGAGATGCATGATTTCCTTGAGCTGACAACCACAGCAGGCTGCTGTCCTTAATGCAGGCAGCTGATGCTAATGCTCCAATTCTCCTCTAGCTTATGAAGGCACAACTCCTTTGACATTAATAGGTTCCTGGAATAGCTGGTAGAAGAACTGAACTGAAACCTGTTGGGTATCTTTCTCTGGCTTCCCCTTGAACACGCCTGTAGTCCTCTCACCCACTTCGGGTTCTTTAATGACGGAACATAACATGTTCCTGAGAAATTAGTTAATAGTTTTACATTTGTTTGCTTGTGTGCATTTAACAGTCCCAGGTTTGTTCTTTGTTATCATCCAAGTCAAGTCAACCTTTTCTTGATGTAGAAAGATCTTTCTGTTGTATGAGCTATATTGCTGGCAGGATTGGACAGGTTCCTCTTAAAGCATTTGGACTGAAGTAAAATGTGAATTCTTATTGAAATAGGTTGTTGAAGGGATGTGCAAGTGTAAGTGCTCAAAAGCTTCTATTGCACGCATGAACAGAATGAACACCTAGTCCATTTGTCTTCATAGAATCATAGAATCATTTAGGTTGGAAGAGACCCTTGGGATCATCAAGTCCAACCATCAGCCC
Source organism: Jacana jacana (assembly GCA_013400555.1). Taxonomy (NCBI): domain Eukaryota; kingdom Metazoa; phylum Chordata; class Aves; order Charadriiformes; family Jacanidae; genus Jacana; species Jacana jacana. Next base: position 310,448 of record VZTM01003949.1, on the reverse strand, counting down.
TACTCTACAAGTTCTCCCCTACACCAGATCCCTCAACACCACATCCAGTCTACTCTTAAACTGTCAGGGATGGTGACTCCACCACCTCCCTGGGCAGCTGATTCCACTGACTGACCACTCTCTCTGGGAAAAACTTTTTCCTA
>VZTM01003949.1:265562-309080 GCA_013400555.1 Jacana jacana | reverse complement strand
GCTGTCCCGGGCCTCCCTTGGCAAAGCGACTGCCCGAAAATCCCACATACCTTGTGATCAGTCGCTGTGGTCGTGGCCGGGCCGGTTCCGAAGAGACTGACCTCGGCTACTATGACCTTCTGCTCATAAGAAGATCAAAACAATTTGTTGTGTTGCTTATGGAAACTGAAATGTTTCAGAAGAAAATTACATTTGTTTATATATACATACATAGCAAAAAAAGTCAGTTATCCATAGGTTGAGAAAAGTGTATAGTTTGTTTAGCTTGTGTTAATTTGCCCACATAATTAAGCTAGTGAGAGTAATGGCCTGTGCTTTGTGTGTTGCTTTGGTGCTCTGCTTTGTGTACTTTTATAAAAAGTATTCATGCTCAGAATTATTCATGGCTGCTGGACAGTAAAGCTGCTCAAATCCTTTCAAAATTAAGCCTGGTGGTCAAAATACCAATGCCTTAACCAGATCAGTGACTTTCAAAATGAAATAAAAGTACTTTTCACTTTGGCATGGATATATTTATGTTTAGTGTATTGTAACTGCAGTAACTTTAAGTAACTGCTTTTTTATTGGGGAAGCAATGTGACTTTCCTTAGAAACGGATTTAAACACAATATTTCAAAGATAAGCAGTGACACTTGACAACATTGTTTGATGTGCAATGTTCATTTTTGTCCAGAGGACTTCTTCTCTGCACTGCATCTCCCATTGAGGTATGCATATAAGCAGCCCTTTTGTGTCCCATATTTCCCAATTTAATTCTTCTCCAAAATCACTTTGCTACTTTGCCTGGAAAGATAAAGGCATTCTCTGGCAGGAAATCTTAATTCAAATTATAAGATGCATATTTCTTTCTTCCTTTTCAATAATGCCTGTTTCATTTTTCATCGTGTTAATGAGTTCCTTAGATCTGCCTTTTGATGGAAAACCACAATGTAAAGAGAGAAATGTTCTTATAAGAACACTGCAGTAATTGTAGCCCTTGTGTCCCGAACTTGATTCTCCCCTTCACATTTTGACTGTGTGTCAGTAGGTCACTGTTGTATTTGCATTCTGACAAATTTCTATTCTATTTTCACTTTGTACGAGTGAATTGTCATAGCCATGAACACTTTGCATAAATAGCTTATCATTTCATTAAACTCTGATTTATGGCTAACACACTGGAGTGTTGTGTTCTTCAGCCCCTCTGTTCAGTAGACACTAATCTGCTAGATGGTATGGTTTGATCATTTATCAGATATGTTTTGTTCTCTGTTTACCTCAGCTTAAATTGCATTCCATTCTCAAATGTATTTTGTTTTGCTGTTAATTCCATTCTTTTCTGTGGTGTTTTGTTTCTCTCTTTTTTTTTTTCCTTTTAAATTTTAGATGGGTGTTTTTGAGTGGCATTATTCTTTGATTATAGCAACTGGCATTGCACATATTGCAGGTATTGATCATTATTTGTAGGTGCTCAGGTATGAATGTCCTATGTTGTCCAACAAGCAGAAGATACTCATATTTCTGCATTTGCTGTTGTGTGCCTAAACAACTTGGAAATATAATAGGAGGACTTTGGTATATGGGCTTTGGAAAAAGTAATGATGACCTGGAGTTTTAAGCTTGTGTGAGGAGGGCAGAAGGACGGTGTGGAGTTTTCCAGAGGAGCTCCTGGCTATGGAAGAAAAGGCTCAGGACTCTGCTTTCCCTGAGTGAACTGATGGTGTCATGGAGGTTGATGTTTCTGGGAGAGACCATCGCAAACCACAAGAAACCTCCACACCCATAAACTGGAGCTGTGAGGAGCCTCAAACCCCATCCACTTCCCTCCTGTTCAGTCTGAGTGGAGTGGTGGTTATTATTAATATCTAATTCAGGCTATTATGTGGTTTATAGCTGGCGTTGCTCGAACTTTTGATACCTTTAAAACCCACTTGTTACTATTGTAGTCTCTGTAATTCTGCCATGGTGAATATGTTGGAGAGTAGTCAATTGATTGGATGATGCTGTAGCCCCTTGTTTTTGGGGGACATGCTAACTTTCAGAAAGTGAATGTTCCTGTCCCGTGTGGATTGACCTAATAGTGACACAATGCGTGTATAGTGCTGTCTTCTTTTTGTCTTGTCCTTCAGCAAATCTGGGCTTGCAACAGAAACACCCCAACGATCAATGGTTTCATATTCTGAGTGCTGTTTAGGGTAGGCATAAAATTAATTCACCTGATTGAATTTTGCTAAAGCAGAATTAGGCATTTGGGGGATTTTGTAGAGTAGTGAAATCAAACAAAAAGAACCCCAAGAAGAAAAATGTATGATGTGGTTATTGTTTAGATGTGTGCAAGAAGGGTCTTTTATATATTGTCATTGCTGTGTTTGCACTTTCCCCTGGAGTCCACGAGAGCCAAGTCAAACCTGAGGAAAGAGCTTCTCTTTCTCAATGGCTGCAGGATCCCATAGAGGCACATAGGTCTTAATGCAGCTATTTTTCCTTTTACTTTAAAATTTAATTAAAAAGGAATTATCTTGATAAGTCATTCAAACTCTTTCTTTCTACGTTTTCAGGCAACTTATATTTATCTTCCTGAAACACAGATATTTTTATGTGTGTTAGTATAGCTTGACTGTCATATTGGTTCAAAATTAGAAACCAACCTTCCACTATTTGGTTTTTGTTAATTATTTTAAATTTCTAACACTGCATATGAGTTGACATCACTCGGAACTGGTCAGGCCATGAATTAAGCACAGCATCTCGCTTTGATTTTTCCCTAGGAAGGTAGGAAACATACTGTCACCATGTGCTATTCACCATCTGAGACTTTCTGGTTTTCCCAAACTCCTCCCAGGATATATGCACTTTTTTCTTCTAGCCACTGAATTCACTAGCTATTAGGATGCAGAGAAGTTAAACGAGAGAAAAGGCAGGCTCCTGCTGCCTTTGCCTTCATGCTGGCATGAGAACATGCTGCAGGTGATAAAGGCGCCCTGGAAAAAGCTTTAAAAACAGTGGTGTCGCTTTGCACGCCGTTCTAAGCCAGAAGACATTTTAAAACTTTTTAGCAAATAGTGTGGAAAGAAATTAGAGGAAAAGATTTGTATTTGAGCACTAGAAACGCAGGGAGTCTGCAAAAGGTTGATGCCTGTTGTCTTCACGCTACTTGGAGAAACAATAGCAGCTAAATGGGATATAATTCACTGGTCTGATGCAGTGTGTTAAGCACATGAGCGAAAGAAACCTCTGAATCCTTTCTCTTTAAATTGCAGATAGAATACATTAATATTAATTTTGTTCTGTGCCATCGTCTCATGTTTCAACCCTCCAGATGATAATTAAGACAATAGAAGATAAAATTTTGTACTGTATAAAATTGCGTTCAAGCCTTAACAAATAAGAGATTATTCTGTCCAGTAAACAAACCATAATCATCCTGGCACCCTTATGAAGGAGAGCCTAAAATAGAAACTCTACTCTTTATAGGTCATGTAAAATGTCATTTTGTCTTTCATTATCTGTAGTGTTTGGAAGAAAAAGAACTGATTAATTGAAAAGAACCTTGGCTTATTTGCTAACAAGGTTATTTTCTCATTGATTGCTAGGAAGTCTAGTTCCTTTGGAAAGGGGTTGCAAATTCTGAGTAAATCAATTGTTGGCCTGTGTGGGCGCAGCTGCCATTTATGAGCTGGCAGCATAAAGCTTGTGCGTACGTGGTGTTTATACAGCAACTTGGAAATGTACCTTGTTCAGATTAAACTTCTGGGTCTGTGTAGAGGTGGAAGGGCAGCGGCAGAGGAATGCCCTATCATGAAAAGACCAATCTCCAAAGCTTCTTTTAAAAGTCTAACTTAACAGGCTGTGTCTTAAACGAAAGACCGTGTCCAACGAAATGTAAAATTAGGCCAATTAATTATTATTTAGGCATAGGATTTTAAAACTCGCAGGACAGAAGTGTGCAAAACCACAACCTGTCAAGGAGGGTAGGTTTACTGGGCTGGCGTGGCTGGACTTGCACAGAAGCAGAAGTTTATGAAACTGGGGGGCTTGTTAGCTGGAGAAGTGTGAGTGGCAGGGAGCTGCAAGCGCTAGTGCAGCTACTGTCTGGAGGAAACTGGGGATTCTGGGCTCCCTGTGTGAACTGTTCATCTGTGGTTCCTGGATGCCTGTGGTGCATTATGCTCAAAATTGATTTCATTCCCAAAAAACCCTGTCTTCCAAAGTGCCTCCTTTGTTCATCTACCCTGATTCAGACTCTGAAACTGGGATTGTGTTCAAGTAGGAACAGTGTATTACTCTGGATTGCTCCTTTGACAAATAGCTATTCCTTTTGCATGCTATCTGCCTGACACCTTTTCTTGCCAAGCTGGGAGGTCCTGACCCAAAATCCTTTTAAGTCAGCAGAAAAACTCTCAATGAATTAATAAGTGGAGGTAGAGCTTTCAAAAGTCCTGAAGTAACATAAGGGTAGAAACCACAGTGACATTCACTCAGCAGAAACTCTAGGCCAGTGCTGTGCTTCTCTTCCTAGATCATTTTAGATCTCTCCAAAGTATTTCCACCCCCCAGTGGTGGATGGAGTACAAAGGTCTCTGGTTTACCTGTGTTGCTTAAAAACTATTTCAGCTTTGCAGGGTTTTGAGAGGTTTGACAGTGCACTCCCAAAAATGAGAGAAGTGTAAAATGAATTTGAGGCTAAGCTGATTAGAGCTTTCCATTTCAGAATCATTGCGAGAGAACTCCATCCAAGTGCATTTGATCAAGTGGGGCTGAAAAATGTTTGTTAGCAAACCAACTGAGAAACTACAAGGAGAGCTCTCCAAAATTAAGGAAGAAGAATTAGTGTTTATACACTTAATGCTGAATTTTATTGCTTTCAATTGTGTCACTTGTTGTCTGCAGCTGGGGCATCAGAACACTTATCAAAAGAATTTAAAAACTAAAATTTTAATGGCAATGATAGTAAATGGTTTTAATGACAATGGTTTAATGGCAATGATAGTAAAGCTAAGGTTTGAGCATGCAGATTTCCTGGCAGAACTGCAGATTTGTTAGAATGTGTGAGTCTGAAGAGCTGACACTTACCTAGCAAAAATGGGAATAAGCCATGGTCATGTCTCCTTGCATCCTGCAAAACGGGAAGAGTCCCATGAAGCCAAAGCCAGCAGCAAAGCCTGATTTTGTCTCTGCTCTTCCTGTTAATCTTTCACAAAAGCCATTCATTGTGGATATATGAAAATGCTACCAAGACTGCTGCTGGAAACAGTAGTGTAAAGGGAATGAAACCAGTGTCTCTTTCCATTTTGAATTCTGGGAATCTGTTATTTTGGCCATTTCTGGTCCTGTATTTTCCAGTTAATTGTTTTTAGTGTAAGATGACTGCAGCTAAGTACATGTGCTCACACCAGGGAGGCCACACTTACCAAAACAGCCTATATTTCCTTTTCTATCAAACCAGAATCTGTGAAACTGTTCTGCAGGTGCCAATTTTTGGTGTTTTCAGAACTGAACGGATGCATTGGCTCCCTTTTTTGTTTGCAGATGTGAAGATCTAACCTGGGTATTGGTAGCCTTTCAAAAGCCACCACTTTCAGATTAGTGTGCTGGAATTTATACCTGTGGTATAAATTTTGTAGGGATTATAAGAGAGGAGAGATATGAGGGATGTGGGCAGAGCAGAAGCATCATGGCAACTTGGAAACCTGCGGCCAGGAGGGAAGCCTGGCAAGCTGAGGCATGAGCTGAAAAGGCCCCATCAGAGCTATGTCTGATTTCTGCAGAAATGTCACGTGCCTGCAGAATGTCTTCATTTTGACAAATGCCATTTTGTGATCAAAAAGCATTCCATGGAAAATGTCTAACCGGCCGTACGCTCAAGTTGAGCTTTTCACTCTTTATTCCAATATTCTATTTTTCACCAAAAGAATCCATGTCCTTTTGATTCTGTTGCAGAACTGTTCTGCTTTAAATCGGAAGGAGCCATTTGTGTGCTGTTTCTTTGTAATTAAAATTCTTATGCCCCAAAATGTGTTTTCCATTAAAAATTCCTGCCCTGAACTAATAAATCTAAATCTTGTAGCTATTGTCTTTGGAAATCTATATTTTGCTATATGCCACATATAAACATTTATTTCCTGTTTGAGAAAATGTAGGTTTTACCATCTGTAATATTCATATTTGTTTCTTGGGGGGGAAAGTTAGTGTGACAGAAACATGATACAGGCACTTCTAAACACATTAAGAAAATAAGACCCTGTGACCAAGGCAAAAAAAAGATGTTTGTTCCAGAGCCCAGTAAGCTTTTTCATGTACTTTTTTCTTTATCTTTTTCTTCCTATTGCCAAACTCGCTTTAGACAAGGTATTAAGCTTATGTTGGAGACCAAAGCTATTCAAGTTCATTTGGGTTTTGATTTTGAATGCGAGGGGATTTTTTTTATATTTTAGCTTCTGTCATTGACCAGTCTCTACTGTGGCAGGTACAGAAGAGAAGGGTTGCTCTACATGAAAGGGACAGTCCTGAGAATCAGAGCTTTTTTGTTTTACATGACTGTATGTGGAATCGCTAGAAGCACCGTTGCCCTTGTTCACTTTAGCTGACAATTTGAGTTTTGCCATTAAGATATGGTGATACTTTACTAAAACTCAGCAAACTGTCCAGCGGTACTTTTTGCTTGCTCCAGACAACTTATTCATTCTGTCAATGCTTTAAAATTTTATTTTAGAATTTCATTTCCTGCACAAAATGGAGGTCCATAATGCTGTGTATTGAATTGCTTTTGCTACAGAATCAACACGTTAACACTTTCCTTTTACCAGTGAGATTTTTGAACTTGTGTAGTTTCTTGATCAACTGAGCAATTGAAAAGATTTAGCTCATTGCATCATTTTGCCCTGAACTCTTTCTGAATAGCTGTTGGGTCTCTCATTCTTCCACATTCCTTACCTGCCTGTTCAGCATTGTCTTTCTAAATTAGATTTCCAAGTAACAGCTCGGGACATTATAGAACTAGTTTGACTCAATTCCACTTTAAACTTGAACCTAATTTTCTAGAAAAGCATTCAGTCGTGATGTAACATTCTCCAGGGACAAAGAATATCCTCCAACCATCAGAAAACTCTTCCAATAGCAGACTAAAAAGAAAATAAAAATATTTGCATTTGGAACAATTAACCAGAGCTAGTCCAGTTTCTTAGATCTTGTTTTCCCATTGCCTACAATATGAAATTAAAAAAAGCTGCAGTCACTTTCCCTGTAAGCCAGGTTGATTCTGTGACTGGTGTGACCTTCTTACTCAATTTTTGTGGCTTCTTATGCCTCTTGTAAAGTGTGCTTCAACAGCTCCCAACTGTTATACACATTTTTCTGTTTAAATTTTTTTTTCCCCAACAGATTTAGCTTATAATTATTTTCAGCTTTGAGAGCCTGACTTTCTAAGTCACAAAGTGGTTTTGCCTGTGTGCTTTCTTTGTGTTCTGTATGTTAATGGTTTGGTTTCTCTTCTATGTGTCCACAAATGTGTAATTATATATTTAAAACAAAACCAAAAAAACCCACCAAAGAACATAAAACCAATCACACACACACACCCCCCTCAAAAAAAACCCCAACAAACCCAACCCTAACAGAAAAAGGCAGCTCTATCTCAGGGTAAGCTTAGGTATATGCTTTATGAAAATACTGTTGCTATTGTGAGACCACTGTAATTCTTGTTTCTGGTTTTGTTTGTTGGCAGTTCTTGTTTCTGTGTAAATGAATATATGAGGAAAGAAAAAAAATATTTACTTTTCTTTGGTGAGACAGTAGTGTGCCTGAGTGTGCCTCATCCAGCCACGTCAGAGAATGGGCTGTCGGTCAGCACGTGCTTTGGACAGAGATTCAAATGGACACGTTATGATTTGGAGCTCGTTTCTTCCAAAAAGGGCCTATGTTCTCTGTCTGACAGAGATACTTGTGAAGAAAAAAAAAAAAATAAAAAAAGCGGCATCAAAATTCTGGTGTTCTGATAAGGTTTGCATTCATAGCTTGACCATCACAGATTCTCAGCATGGAAATCAGGCCGTTAATATTGACATATGCCCGGGAGCCAGTGAGAGCAGAGCAATGTACTCTAAAGCTGTGATTAGTATTCAGAGGTGACCTGGCTGGGCAATGGGAGTCTGTCCCTCCAGCAGTCAAAGAAGAACAAGGCTTGACTGCTGAAGGAGCTTGAGGTCATATTTTAAAAGAAGGCAGCAAACCCCACTACCTATGTGTAAATTAAAGAAAAGAGCAAGTGAAGAACCCCCAAAGAGTATGAGTAACTATTCAGAATTCCCAAATACAGGCATGTGTGTCACTTTCCCCCCATTTTTCTGGAAGAACCAAGTGCTGTATTTAGGGAACGGGTTTCGAATTTTGCAAATATTTTCCTAGTGCCGTTCTAGAAAATGAGTTTGTTGGCACATTGTTATGTGGGGCTTGTTCTGCTAAAGCATTGTAATGCCGTCTGTTTCTCAAGCTGATTTGGCTTTTATAGCTCAAATATTATATCCTACTTTTAGAACATACGGTAACTCCTTTCGGGAGACATACAGAGATGTGCATGTAATTTGCAGAAACGGGTTGTTGCCTTTGAGTGAAAAACTGCAAGTGCTTTTCATCTTGATTTTGCTGTTCTTACTATTCTATCTAGACTTTATTCTTCACCCCCTGCTCTGCTTCTACGGCTTCCCGTAAGCCCTCCCTGCAGCCCAGAAACAGACTCGCTGGCAGCTTTGAATCTGAGCAAAAGAAAAGAAACAACGCTCCCTTATCCAGGTTGCTTCATGCAACACAGTTTTATAGAGTAGGTGTCAGTGACAAATGCTGTTCTGTGGCTCCCATGGAGGCTCTACTTTCCTGATGAAGTATTGCCGGAAGATTGGGTTGATCACGTAGCCCAGTCTGTGCTCATTGATGGAAAGGCTTAACGGTGACGGGGCATGAACCGCTCATGGAAAAAGGCTGCATCCCATGCCGCTCTCTTACAATGATTTCATTCTACATTCACTTTGAATGTGTAGGAGGTTGTTTCTTTTCTTTTCTTTTTTTTTTTAAAGCCTACGTGGCACCATCAACGATTTTTGCCACTGATGACTGCTTCGTACTTCCCATAGCTCTTCCTTGCTGGAACACACAGTGGAAAAAGGCCCTACACAGCGCAAAAAGGCCCTACACAGCAGTGTCTTTGTGTGCAAGACAAAATGCCTTCCTTGGAGGAATGTCTCTGCTTCCCTAAATTCACCTCTGGGCTGGCTTTCTGTAAAGTTTTGCAGAGCTGAGGCTTTGCTCTGGGCTCTTTGTTTAAGGTCACCACCAAAAGGAAGCGTTTATGGACATGACTTCAATGTTACGGCTTGATTGTCAGCCAGTTAACTTGTAAACCTCTAGTTCAACACTGATCTGGCTGCAGAACCATCTGAAGTATGTAGTGTGATGCTAATCCAGACTCCATCAAAAACAAGTGTAGAGGATGTTGCATTACTTTATGCTTTGCATACTTACCTCCCCAAGCTTTCCTGTGAAAATCTTAGAGCATCTGTGGCTATTCTCTCATCTTGGCTCACCTTGCTGTCTGTTATTATTCCTAGAGACCACCTGAGAGTCCGCTCTCTCTCCTTGTCTTGTGTTTGTGGATTCTTCAAAGTGAAAAAGAAAAACAAAAAGCCGAGGCAAGAGCTTGCAGCATTTCTTGAAAATAGCATAGGGAGAGAAAAGGAGACTCATAGAATACCAGGTTAGACGGGACCTCAAGGTTAAACAGGGAACTGCTGGGCAAACTCAAGCAGAAGAGGACAGTCTACAGAAGGATGGGCTGGCCACTTGTGAGGAATATAAGATTGTTGTCAGAGGATGTAGGGATTCAACTAGGAAAGCTAAGGCCTCCTTAGAATTAAACCTTGCACGAGGGGTCAAGGACAACAGAAAGGGCTCCTAGTAGCTTTTGTATTACAGGAAACCTTTTTGTATTACAGGAACCAAAACTGAACATGGTATTCCAGGTGTGGTCAGATCTGTGATCCTGCTGTCAAACATGATAATAGAGTCGTAGAATGGTTTGGGTTGGATGGGACCTTAAAGATCAACTTGATAGTATTCGATAGCTTTCCTGCAGGCACTGTCCATGACAGACCATGCTCCCCTTCCTGGAGCCAGACTGTGACTGTGTGGCCTCCCTCTCTCCCAGGTCAGGGTTGTCCCTGGCTGCAAGGATGTCAGAGGGTGAAGGAAGGTTTCTTCTCCAGGAATTTAAACAAATTCAAGGCTGCATCTTGAGGGCATCAGAAGCTTGAAAAGGCCAAAGGGGCAGAAAGGCTGGTCGTTCTGCTGCATTGCTCATAGGAATTCAGCTGGGAGCAACAGAAGTGTATTTGTCACAAGTGTTCTAAATAATATTTTTATTATTTTTATTTATTTTTATATATTTATTTATAATATTCTAAATAATATTTTTACTTTTTAACCTCCAAGTCTCAGCTGTGTGGGGCTTTTTGGCACTTCTCAGCTGAAAGGCTATTTGTTTAAATTTTTACTAGAAATATGAATCACTATTAGAGCATAGAAAATAAGGTGGAGGACCCTGTGAATACAGTAGATTAGGTTAGGTGCTTGCAGAATAGTTTCACCATGGATTTATGATCTGTTAAGTGCATTTCTGTAGCAGCAAATACTGAATTACCACTTCAGTGCTGGTTCATTCACCCATGCAGACTGAGAATGATACCAAAAGGTACCGTGCCAAGAAAGCTCTTGCCTGCTCCAGATTCTGAACACGACCTGAAAGTTTTGAGTGCGTACATCTCCTTCAGATTCACAGCTTACACCTAAAATATTATTTTAAGAAGCTCTGTTAGCAATAAAGTAACAAGTGTTATTCATTCTCCAGACAGGAATTACTAGCTGTGCTGAAGTGCTCTCTGCTGATTCAGCAGCAAGGCGGCTGCTCAAGTCTTAACCATGCCCCATCAAAGTTGAATTTTATTGCCGTGTAGGTAGTTCATCCTGTAACTTTGTGCAGTTCTTTATAGCATAACCCTCCAGCTTATCATAATTTCCTTCCACTGAAGGAATGCCAGTGGATGTGGCTTTGTTGTTCTGAGAGGGTTTCAAAGCATAAGAATTGGAAAGTGGTTTCTGTTTTCCTTCAGGAAAGTAGGTAAAGGATGGGCAGTCATTTTGCTTTGATGCTGGTATGGATTTGTTAGAATAACAGAAATGCCTAGGCTCTTACCTGAGCAGTCCATCTATCTGGAGCCTGGCTACAGCAGGCCAGTATGAAATAAAGCAATACACTGATGGGGACTGGATGTAGCATTTCCAAGAAAAATGCAATTTTTGTCCACAGACCAGTGATTTTTGTCAACAGAGACACTCCAAATTAGTATGGAAGTAGTCATTGACAATGATAGACAAGGCTATTGAAGCATTTATGTGGACATCCAAACATCTGGACTTTATGGGACTGGTTTGTACTTAGCAGTAAAAGTTCATTGGAGTTTTTTGTTTGTTTTTAATAGCAGAAAAAAGAGAAGAAAATAGAACTGGAATCAAATCAGGTGTCTGCTGAGCTGTGTTAAAAGTGAACTCCCATGGCAATGTTTAAATATCTTTTTAGCACACTGAACCATATAGGGTTTTAAATTTACTTGTGTTAGGAAAATGTAGTGGCAATTAATTCACCAACATGCTGTGGGTTTACAAGGTGCCTTCATTTCATGGGTGGCTGGAAGATAGGACATGCTTAGATTATATTGAATTTAAGAAGCCGCATGAGTACTTAAGGATTTTAAATTGGATGTCTTTGCTTTGTGATCTTATTTGAACTCTGGCCAACCATGATGAAAACTTTGTGTCTTACTCGATATCCTTGTGTCTTTGACCTCACAGGAGACATGAAATAACAAATGTAGGTACTGGACTTTATTTGCTTATTTACTTAGTAGTTAAAACAAGAAAGCAAACAAAACCATGATGTATTTCACCTCCTCTCCCCAGCACCCTCTTGACAAATGGCTGTTGGAACAGTGTTAAACTGTGACCTTAAAGCCACAGGCGTAATGAAACTGTGATCTGGCAGATGTGACAGACTCATCTTACATAAATCACTCTCTTTTGTCACTGCTGGCATATGGCCAATGAATCTTCTAATTATTGAATGGCTTTTATAGCTCCATTATTTATAATCACTTTTGGACAGCAGCTGGAAGACAAAGATGGGACAGAATGAAATGATATAGCACAAACTATTATCATTTGTGTAACAACTGCTGGGATTAGGAATATTTGATGATGATGTGGTTTCCAGTGCAGTCTTGTTAAATGATAAAAATCCACTCAGCCTTCATTTTGTCTTCTAAGATGGGCTGTTGCCTACTGGACCTTGCCATTAAAAATTATCATAATAATTGATATAAAAAAAGTTTATTAATCACTCCATACATTAATAAAATACACGCGTGAGCATCAAAGCCACCTTTATGAAAGGATTTGATGAAAATCCATTGCAAGCACTAGTAAGACACACTGGTGATGCCCTGGCACTACTGTTGTGCCAAGTGCCATACAGAAAAGTGTCAATAAGTGGCTTCTGCTTCCCAGGAGCCCCGTCTGCACCCGTCTTTTTCGTAAGAACGCAACAACAAACCTAGAAGTTATCTTTAGTTACTTTATTAATATTTTAATATTTATTTTAAAATGTTATGGGATTTTTGTGAGGGAGATGATGGGTTTAAGACACTTTACAATTAAGGGCAGCTATTTTGACTCTAATTATAGATGAGTTTTTGTTGATTCCTGTCAGCTGGGTAGAGTAGCAGCCTTGGAGAAAGGAGCACAACTGAAATCACCCAGCCTGTAAGGCCAGTCAGCTGAGGTTGCAAATCCATTCATTATTTAGAAAATGTGAACTGTGGGTTCTCTGCTCGTGCCTCTAAATGAGTGAGGGGGGATTTTTGGTTTTGTTCGTTTGGGGTTTTTTCTACTTAGCTGCAGTTCTGTGATTTGTAGCACAGAAATAAAACCCTGCCACCATGAAAACTTATTAATGTTTGTTAAATACCTTCAGATAGAGATCTTCAGATGAAAGACAGTATGTTATAATCAGGGCTTTATATTGCAAATCCAACCTGTGCAATCATTGTGTCTTTAAAAAATTGAATCCTTCCCTCTTGATGTAGACATCAGGGCGGTGAGAGAGAGAGTCTTAATCCAGATGACTCTATTGCACTTTTATCCCTTCAGCAGGGCCTTTAACCTCTCGTTGCTTCATGACCCCGTTGTTTTGAAATGGTCTTTGTCTGCTCACAGAGAATCCCTCCGCTAAAGACGTCTTTAAACGGAGATCCCAACAAGAGAAGGGGAATTCTGCAGCAATTCAGGGGTAGAAAATGGATTTTTCCAGTTCAGATGCTATCAGTGACTGTGAATGTAGCTATTGGTAGCCGTCCCAAAGAAGCGTAAAGCAAAAATATATACTAGTGTAAACCTTTTTATCAGAGTGTAATATAGGTCAGCAACCACTGTGTCCCAGGACTGACCCTGACCCATCTTTGCACAAGCACCTATAGGCTCTGTCAGAGTATTGCTGTTTATCAGGATTATCTATGACCATCCCAAAACATAGATGGGCTAAAACAGCTGCAATAATTAATATAAATATAAACTATCAAATGAGAGTTTCCAAATGCATGAAACACAAGTTCAAAATATATCTTCAGAGTATACATATTGCACAGTTTTGGCATAGACTGTCTACCAGCTGGCAGGAAGGTGCTGTCAGCCAGCTCCATGATTTTCATGCTCAGATTTCCTTGGAAAAAAAAATAATATCAGATTTTGCTTGGTCATTTATGTAAGTCTGCTTTCCTTATTGGAAGCCTGTTTGTCAATAAGGCAAGAGGCTTTCAGCCCCCTGGGTCTGCATGGCTGTAGTGCTTGTTGAAAAGATGAATGTTCTTCCACAGCAGGAACAGCGTTACAGGAGCTCGTATGCAGCTTCCTCCCCTGCAGAAACTAGAAATTGTAGCAATAAGCATCAGAGCATAATTCTCAAAGCACAGTTTCTCTAGTGGGTCTAATGTTAGGTAACTCTTGGAGGACAAATGTGTGACAGAGGACTGAGGGTTTGAAAGGTGCGTGCTTAGGAACAGTCGCTGACTTTCATTAATCATGCAAACATCTAGGCTGCATATTTAACTCCACAGAATTGACAAGCACAGTTTACTTTTTCTCAGAAAAATGTGTGTCAGTAATACTATTTTTTTTTGGAGAGATGTTTCATTTTCCCCTAGATTTTTTTTGCTACTAAGGTATTGTTATGATATAATGGTTTGTGAGGACGATTGCAGTACTCTAAAATGCAGTATAATAACTAAAAATAATCAAGAAGACACACCATTCAGTGAGTTGCCATTTATTTCATTCAAAGGTAAAGAAGGATTCAGATAGTAAGATGGGAACATCTCAGATTTGGAGCAGTGCAGTGGAGAGCGAAGCAGTGGAAGGTTGGTCCTTGGCCTGTATCTTCACCTAAGACACTGGTGTTGTTCAGCCAGTTGTTGTTCAGCCAGGGGAGGGAAGGAAGGAAGGAAACTTGCAACAACAAAAACCAATCTTTGAACATGCTTTACTTCTAAAGTTTAAAAATACAAATTTTGGGTAGTTTAGTGGGCAAGAATTTATTTGTGCAGTTTTTTATGTCTGATTTTCTAAATCTAGATAATTTTGATTACAGAAATAAAACGGTGAGTTTTCTGTGTGCAGATAAATACATTTCCAGCCTATCCTGGCCAGGAAGAAGAGTTGACCACTAGTGCATAAGACCTCTATCCTATTTGGAAACTGCTGTTTCTAGCTTGCATCTTTTGTTCCTCACCTGTTATCACTGTAGGACCTCTTAACATACTTTTGCCAGAGGAGAATCTCCAGTGAGTAAACGTAAGTTCCAATCTCCTTGAGAACATTTTCAAGGGTAGTAGTATACTTCCAGTTAACACAGCTCCTATCTAAGGAAGCTGGAACCAGGTATTTTCTTGAGCACAATTTATGCATGGAATTAGACCTTACAAAGGAAGGAGTTTTGCATAAAATCAGGTGGTTTTGGGCACCTGTTCTTCACCCCAGCCTGGTGGTGGTTGGTGTATGGGCAGAAGCCATCGGGGTAAGGCTCATTTTCAGAGGGACTGTGCACAAGCAAGGGCTGAGCCTGAGGATAAGAATGAATTTTACTGCGACAGCTTGCACACAGGAAGTTGCTAAAATATCACTGGCATACCTTTCAGATTCTCAGAAATTATGAGTGCATACAATTCAGGCTCAAAAAGAATTTATCAGCATTCATAAACTTGTGTCTAAAACCAGAATCTACTAAATATTGCCAATAGCAAGCATACTCCCTCTCAAATCTGAGATGTTTGGAAAAGATAATCAGAGTGGATTGAAACTCTTTAAGTGGTAAAGAATCCATCATTTTCCAAGGTTGGTTGGTTTGGCAGTTTTCTATGTGGGGTTAGTTTCTATGTTAGCTTATTTTCTTCTTCCATGCTCTAGATTGGGTTCTGTGTGCCTATTCATGCCCACAGCTGTGGTCTCAGCGGCTGCTGAGCCGAGATCGTCAGGGCTGCAAGAAGCCTTTATTTCCATCATGAATTTTCTGGAATTTAGCAACAAAACCATGATATAGGAATTGCTTTGGGTTGAGGTTTTTTTTCCCCCTCTTTTCTTTTTTTCTCCCCGCTTAAAATAAATGTAATAGAAATAAGCATCACTATTAGCTCCCTGAGGGGACAATCATGTGAGTGTAAGTATTGCTATAGGCCCTATTTTTGCAACTGCCATCTTGGCTAGTGCATCAGTGACTCAGCTGGGAAATCCCAGCTACTGCATAAACCAAATAACCAAACTTTCCAGCGGGGGCCGTAATAGACTGAGTTGCTAGATGGAATGGGCACAGAGGGAAGCTAAAAGCAGATATCATCAGTAAATTGCATATTTTCTGTGCTTAAACAAGCCCTGGCTCAGCACAGTTTTTTCACCTCTAGACGTTATTGTGACATTAATCATCGTATCATGAATCACACAGTATTTCACTAGAAAACCTACCTTATATGATAGATGCAGTACATTAATTTCTTACTGGAATAAGAATTATGCATTATGTCCAAACTGTTGGTTGTATTTGTTCTTTGTGCTGTGACAAACCACCTTGTCTTACTATCTCTTGTGCAAAGAAAAAAATAGGCTGTTTCGTTAAAAGATAAAGAAGTGCTTTACTGTTGCACAGCAGATGCTCTTTTTTGTGCCCCATGTCCCTCTGGAGTAAAATATTGTGATATGAAATAAAACATCTGGAGTTTGGAAGGTCAACTTTGATATTGGAAAACTGAAGCCCACAGATCTACCAAGCCCTCCAAGCACCTCCCATGTGGGAAACCATTTTTATAGTGTAATAACCAGAGATCATTTGTTAGAAAATGGGTTGATAATCTGCTCTTGGAGTGAGGGGTGTTGCTGGGATGATTCAGGAAAGTCTGATGAGCTAGTTTGATCTGCCTTAATTTCAGTTTTGTTGCTTGAGCTGTTTCTGTAATGAGCATCTTGGTCTAAAAAATTTCCTTCTTCTAAAAGCTGGGCCTACTGCCTAAGCCTTCCTCTCTGCAATGAGAAATTTAATCTTTTTTAAGAAGAAAAACTGTCTGGAGAACCTAAGTACAAAGCACCTATTTACCTTTCAGAATTTGACTTTCAGACTAGGTTTTTCGTGTGTTTAGTTTTGTTTTGAAACTAACAGGACTGTGTTAGGCTGTTCCTGCCCATGGTTATTTAACAGCCTACACTCTCTTTCTCATTTGTCTGGTACCGCTGCTGCCTCCCAGACCCATTGACCAACCGCACTCCATTGCAGTATTATTATTCTTCATTTGTTCTGCAGTGATTCCGAGAGGCTCCAGCCAGGAATCTGCAAGTGTGTTAACAAGTATCGAGATGACCTTTGCATTACATATTCACAATCCAAAAAATCATAACGCAAATTAGAAAAGACCATAGAAGCAGCTGCAGAGGGTCAGCTCAACATCCGTTTAGCCCAGCATTCTGGCTCCAGTTGTGGCCATAAATAAGATGCCTAGCTAAAGAAGGGAAAAAAGCTAGATATTTGATATTTACCCACTTCTTTTCTCAGATCTCCTAGCCACCATCAATTAATTTTCAGCTCCAGGGATTCCCTACAACCTCATTTGCAACCTCCAATGGGTCCATCTTCCAAGTGCATTCCTATTCTCCCCTTGAAGTTCCTCAATAAGCTGCTTGCACCCACAATGCTCTCCAGCGTGGAGGTTACCACAGCCTGTGGGAACTACTGCCACTGCTGTGTGGTTTGGAACCAAGCTCCAATTAGCTTTGGTTGGTGTCTCCTAGTCCTTGTGTTGGGAGAGGCAGGGAGCAGCCAGTCCCTACCTGTCCTGTGGGCACATTAGAGACTATGTCCACAAAAGGCTGGAGAAGTCTCATGGCAGCTGATCCAGATTTTGATCATACTGGTTGTGTTTCTCTGAAGCTTTTCCAGTGTGTTGTTTTATTTGCTTGTTGTTTGGGGGTTTTTTTCTTTTCTTTTTAGAACAGAAGAGTTACTATCCCTATTCTCTATGTTCTTGTGGTGTTGGTTTTGCTCTTCAGTCAAATTAATGTCAATGTTATTCCAGACTTGGAATATTTCTGGGAAAAGACTTCATAAAGTTATTTCAGTTCATATGTCCTGCTACAAGAAAGGGTTTGGTGTTCAGCAACTAGCAGTGTTCATTAACAACTGTTTCTTTTTATTCTTTGTTGTTTTGTTTATGTTGGGTTTGGTTTTTTTATAGTTTGTTTTGTTTTCAATTCATTTATCTTTGTTCTCACACACTTCTGAAAGTGTTCAAAACTGAACAGGGAAATAAAGAGATTTAAGTGAAAAGTGACAGATATTATTGTGTTGTTTTTAAGGACTTTGGGTGCTCTTAATTCCTTCAATCAATTTTTTTTTCTAACTCCTGCTGTGTGCTAGGGTAGATACCAGTGCAAAGTATAGCACTTTGATTTTGTGCCATGTTCAGCTATATTAGTACCTCTAATGGGAGCAGCTTTTGCCTTCTGTCTCTCTGCCCAACTCACCCTCCAGTGAGTTGCAAAAGCAATCCTCTACCTTTATTATTTTTCTTCTTTTTCCCATCATCTGTCTTTCTCCATTTGCTCTGACAAATAAGTGATAAAAGGGAATGATGATCTGTTTAACACCACAGGAAGAAAGATGCATTATGAGACAAGAGAGACCTCTTGTTTACAGCAAGTTATTTTTGGTAATTAGCCATTTGTAGAGGAAGACGAGCCTCCGCTCGTAAAGTCAGCATGCCATAATTTAGGGGACTCTGAATGGAAGTCTAACATTTGCCTGAATTGGAAATGTTAATTGTGTGCGTTTAGAAATAAATAAATGGCTGTTTTTTCTTTGCAGGAAGCAGACTGAACAAAGACCTGAGACATTATCTCAACCAGAGGTTTCAGAAAGGATCGCCGGATCACGATCTGCAGCAGACTATTAGAGATAACCTTTATCGCCATGCTGTGCCTTGTAAGTAACAGAAGATTGACCTGGTGGATTACATGTAGTAGAATTTCTTCTGGTTTGGTTTTTGTTTTGTTTTGTTTTAAATTTTATTTTATTTTATTGGAGAAAGCCTTGACATGGTGGTGTGCATGGCTCCAGGGAAGACTCACTTTTCAGCTTGGGCAGACTGTGTGATAGTAGACAGGGTTCAGGTAGGGTTCAAAAGGAAGTCAGTTCATCCTTGAACTCAGCTTTGGAACAGCTGATGGTTTGATGCAAGCCTGTGATGCTTACTGTGAAGGAAAACCCTAAAAAGCAGCCATGAGATGAGTACTTGCCTTAGAAATAGTATTCATTAGTGTCATTCACTATGGTGAATGTTCCTTCACTGGTTTGAAACCTATGAATAAAAAAAACCCTGCTTTTATTTTTATTTCCTTAGCAAAACTATGTCTTATGCTTATTTAACTTGTGAAATTGAACAGCATTTTATGGCCGGGTGCCATTGTAGCAGGCAACTGCCACATTTGGAAGGTCATCCTCGATTCAAGTAGATCAGCAGCAAGAGGTAGTGAAGCTGAGAAAGAAATGCTCTTTTTCACTCAGAAAACGAACAGAAGAAAAATGGAGAAGTTCAGACAGTGTGATCTTTAAAAGTTTTTTTAACTGCTCTTTATTCAAAAGCCAGCTGTCCTGTGAATTTTGGGAAGATTTACAAAGTGTGGAGGATGATCCCAGTTTCACTGCACCTCGGTTTGGTTTGTTAGCTGCCAGGAGAGTCTATTCTAAAGCAAAGGTTTTTCCTGTTTGAACTTTGCTGAGCTGTGGGGATGATGGTGAGCCTTCCAGATCAGGCTGGGAGAAGAACTAGTAAACAACTTAGCTATAGGATAGTGAGATAAGCAGCAAAATATTGTGAAGTTTTCCTTCTCAACGTGGATCAGAGGTTGTTTATCCTGGTAGATTTATATAAATATTGAATAATGATGTTGACACTCAAAATCAGTATTTGCCAACAAATATCTATGTAATAGTACGTAGAGTAATAGCTATTTTCAATCTAAGTGTTGCATACAGGAGGACTGGGTAGGGCCAAGGTTAAAATTCTGTGGTAACGCTGACAAATGTTGCTTTTTCAAATGGCAGATGCCATATATCACCACTGAGTTCATTCTCATTGTAGTGGTGGAAAGCATGGACCAAACTATGTTGAAAGTGCTGTGCATGGACAGGAAGAGTAAATATAGATTATTGTTTTCTATTGAACACTTCCATTTTCCATTTTGTCAATGTAAAATATGATTAGTTTTCAATCATCTAACTTGCCAGGCTGCAGGTTTTTAAAGCATACTGCAGAAAGTGCCTTCTAGGAGAGCACATGCAATGTTAGGCTCGGGAATTGCAATGTCGTGATGCTAATGTCCTTCTGCCTGAGTGTTATATTCCAATTTCTAAAGTGGCGAATAAAGCAAATGGGTGCAATTTCTGTGGAAGCATTTTGCGTGTTACCAAGGCTACATTTTGAAATACTTCCCATTGATTCTTTTTTCTGATTTATTGAACTCAATGGTGAGCTAAACTGCTTGGACTTGCTAAAGACTTTTGATTTAAAATTAAGAGCATTGAAAGTGATTCTTGCTCTTTAGAAATATCTGCGGGAGATATGGGTCATTGATATATTAATAAGAACATCAGTACTAATGTTCCATTTATGAAATAAATGAAAAATCTGAAAAGTGGAGTTAGTTATTGCGTGTCTCCATACTTCCTGAGTTGCAAAGCATTTAATTTTTTCTCCATGTACAGTGGGGATGGTATTAGCAGTAGCTTTTAAGAATGATGCTAATATTCAAATGTGAGTTTGAATGAGACTGCTGCATGCACGGTGGGTTGGGATGCTTTACAGGTCTGGAGATTAATCTAGCTGTACACTCATCTTTTTATTCCTTGGTACATGTGACCAGTAAATCCAGAGCCCTGGACCAATCTCTAGTGCTAATGGATTATGAAGTCCTGTATTTTGAAAATGGAATTCCCTGCTGATTATGTGGTAAACACAAGCAAGAACACAAGGTCACTTGGACTGAGCGTGCTTGGCCTGACAGCTGCTTTTTGTTGCGCTAATATAAGAGCTAAATGAAGTGATAACTAGTAAATGCAACGTGGAGAAAGATTATGTTAACCATTTCTTCCCTAGAAATTCTAATAAGAATCCCGTGTGGTTCAGCTCTGACTCCACAGGCGGTGGGAAAACCCAGAGAGCTTCCCTTTCCCACTTAACTACATCCCAGTTGTGTGCTGGGCTAACTCAAGAACTCAGTGAAGATATGCCTACAGGTTTTGTAGAATATAGAGGTCAAGCAGAAAGGGAAGAAAGATGCAGAAAGCTTGACCTGACCTCGTTATTTCATGTGACGATGACATGCTGCTTAATTTAGATTTTTACTTCATGACAGTTGGTTAAGAATTTGCTTTATTTCCTGGTGAACAATCCAGGGTAAGAGTGGGATGATGACAGCTCCCAAAGGGGATATATGCATTGCCTACATGAGTGACACAGGGATGATTTTCTGAGGGACCAGAGGACTTCATCCCTAATTGTGGGAGCTGTCATAAAGAATGAGACCTTGAAACAGACCTAAAAGTGATGTATTATTGAAATAAGTAGATGAACCACATGGCTATTTTTGCTGAAGTGTTCCCCTGTTGCTCAGTGCCCTCTGCCCCTCCAGCACTCTTCCTCTGTGTCATCATACCTCAGCTCCTGCTCCCCATTGAGCTGATTTTTTCTGCAAAGACCTGTAGTAAACAACAGCTGTGACAAGCTTCCAGGTGGCCTCCAAGTTTGGTTGTCATGCTGTTGTGAGTGCTCTGCTGTTACTATCACACCAAACCCACGGGTTTATTTACAGAACCGAAACATTCTCTTTGGGAATTTACAACTTCAGCATCCTAATCTAGGACCAAGCCAGAGTAAGGAAGAGAGGGAGGATGCCTTATTTATGTGTTTGGATGGTGCCTAAGTGCTAATGAAGCCCTGCATGTACAATGTACAAATCTTTGAAAGTGTAAGTGTAGTTCAGCCTCTGAACTGACTTCTATTTCAGCTGAACCAACTGTGTGTTCCTTCCTTTACTGTCTTCCCGATGCTGTCGTTTCACTGCTAACGTCACGTGCTGGGGCATGTGAAGAGAGGTGGGGGGTTTTTTGAGTATTTTTGTCTTCTGCTTTAGAAAAATCAGCACCTTAAACTTGACCGAAGTTATTCTCCGTATGTGTTCAGATAAAAACTATTCTCATTCCAAGCATGTGGGATCCATTGTCAAAACTAGAAAAAACCCTCAAATGCATCATCCAGATTAGCAAGATGTTTGTCCAGTCTCAAGCTATCCCCTTTGCCTCATTTTGTTTTGAAGCACCACATTTTTCCTGTTTTCTGATGTGCCTAATGAAGATCACCAGAAATAATGCTCTTTTTGTGGGCTAGTTAATGGCTCCATTGAGCTTGGAGTAGACTGCAAATTGGCAACAATTTCATGAGTACTGATTGGCCATGACTGCACCAGAAGTGCTTTGACTGATGCAGAGACTTTGCCCACAGCTTATTTCTAGTGTGGATTTCACTTACTCCAGCTCAATTTTGGCAGCCTAAACCCCTAGGAGCAAAAGGGACAGGTTTACCAACTGTGTGAGGCATCTTGCTGGGGCACTTTGTGGCACCTCTGAGCCCTCCTCTGCTACAAGCTGTTAATGTGACTTGTGTTACACCTGATCTGAGGGAAGGCTTGAGAGTCCATGCTATAGAGTGTGGTGGCATCCTGGCGGAGTGTTTCTAGGAGCAGAACTCCCCCAGACAGGGTTGGTGTATGTGAAGATTTTGCTTAGTGGAAAATGTGATTAGTTGGAAGTATGTGTAAGAAGATATCCATTAAATAGGTGGTTCCAAGTAGCCTTACCTTGGGATATCTGTGCAATGGTGTTAATTGAGAAAGATACGTGATAGCAGCTTACTTCAACATTGTAGTGCAGCAGCATGTCTAAACCACTGTTCACGGTAGGCTGAACAGACAGGATTATCTTCCTCATTTTGAAATGATGGTAGAGGGCATCTGTTTAAAATAAACAAGCAGTACTGGCCATTTGTCCTAGCTGCTTATTCTCAACAACCTGACAGCAGTTTTGTTTTCAAAGTGTATCAAGATGAATCAAGGAGATGATATTATTTCCATAAAAGCTTATCTCAGCATGCGGTTTTGCTGTTGTTGTTGTTTGTTTGTTTCCTCTGGGCACACATACTTGATTCTCTACTTGCTGCAGCCCCGTCTGACATCAGAGGCAGCTATGTTGGGTCTGGCATCTGTACCTTTACTTGCCAAAGGTGTAGGCATGACTGAAGTAATATATCAGGGGTCCCTGCCCTCCTCAGGTATATTCCGCATTTATCTTATTTCACTACTGTGCAGTTCCTTTCTTTGCCAGGCTTTACCCTTCAGAAGCAAAACTCTGGAAAGTGCAAGGTCTTTTTGATGGTAGATGAAGCAGGGACAATGTAATGGTTAGACTAAAGTCTCGGATGTCAGCCTAGACACTATGTGGCAATCTTTTTCTTTTCCTCTTCTATCCAAAATTGGCTTTTAAAACCTCAGGAGGTCAGCATTCAACGCTCGATTCACTTTCCCAAAACAAGTACATGCCCTGGGATTAATTGGCTAGAGATTTTAACGTTGGAGTTTTACCACTTTCATTTCTGCTGCCTGTTCTCTCACCTTTCCCAGAGTTTGATCTGTTCCTCTGTCTTCAATTACAGAACAGCAGCTCCAACTGTTGTGTTTAGTCTTATAGGGGAGCGTGGAACAAAACGGAAAGAAATGGATAAAAATCAATAGTCTAAGTGTCGAGTGATCTGTAAGGAGGCTTAGAAAAAGACAGTGACACCCAGGCACCTGGCTGGCATGAGCTCTCTCACGTTTCAGTGGGAAAACTGAGAATAAGTTTATTCCAATCGATCTGCTGCTGCAAAGGAAAAGTCTCCTTTCGAAGGAAAAGCATCAATATTGAACAAGGAAACTTCACACTACTTCTAGGACAAACTTTAGGCAATGGACATAGGAGAGCATATTGAACCTCATTATCTGGATTAGATGTGTTCATGGGGATAACTGAACTATCAAGGGGTAGTTCGGTTGCTCCAGGAGCCAGATAAGCTGCTACATGCATAACCACCATCATCTGCAGCTACTGGAGGACAGGGGAGTCTAGATGGGCTGGGGTGTGATGAAACTGCTGTCAGACACGCAGACTTAGATGATTTCCCAGGACAGCCATTAAAGTCCTGTGGCACTGGGTTCCCCATAAGTATATCTGAACCTCAAAATGAATTGATAGAAGCAAACCAACTCACAGAAGGTTCTTTTCTTTAGAATATTGAGTATAAGAGTGTATCAGTGTACTGGGAAAAATTGTTGAAGTGAAGCAGAAAGACCTTTATGTTACAAATGCATGTGTTTTTACATGTGGGGATATTTGAGTCACAATTTTGAAGTTATTTTTAGTTGCTAATTTTTATTAAGGATAAACAGAATCACTGACAGTGCACATTATTTTTCTTCACAGGCAATAAATCAACAGTTTATGTACACAAATGTTCTTTGAATTCTCAAAAGCTTTCCAGACCTGCAGCTGTATTTATTATCCAAGAACCTTTTGTTGCAGTTCCCTTCCTAAAGGTGTAATTCCGCTTTTGTAATGAGAAAAAGCTGCAGTGTCCATGAAATATTCATTTGAAGACCCTCACTGATAAGGTGATGAACAGCAAGCTGATCTTTTTTTTTCCTAACCCATGAAAAATAATTACTGTTTTACAAGATTTATGTAAGGAAAAAGTTTCAAGTATTTTAAAAATAGTGTCCTTATCACTAGGGTGCAGTGTACAGGTGCCAGCAGTATGTAAAGATAGGTTTTCTCTAGAACATTCTCTTGTTAGTTAATCTAACTCTGAAGAACATGAGGCTTATTTTCTGTGCCTGCTAATGTACACACATTTACTTTTTCCTGTATTTTCAGCAGGGATTGTATCCTGAGTACAACCAGTATGTTTAGAAAATCCTTGTAACTGTGTTCCAGGGAGTACAGAATTGCAGCGGAGTCCCCTGCAGTTTTCAGGGATACAATTATTTCACATATTAGTGAACCAGATGTGTTTTCACTTTTGAGAGAGAAAAATGCCCTGTTTTTAGCAACAGGGCCAACATCTCTGTAGTTTAGCTCCTTCCTGTTTAAACTTCTGTTTAATCCAGGAGACTTAAGACCTTTTTTTCCATCTGATCTGTCCTTTCAGCTCAGTAGTGCATCTTGTGCCAGTGGAACTATTGGTGTGCATGGTTTTATTTGGTTGGTTGATGGAGTGGGGTATTTTTAACGTTTGGAAATAAAAGCACTTATGATCGCAAATACTGTTCCATCTGCTTACCCGTTTATGAGGAAT
Source organism: Jacana jacana (assembly GCA_013400555.1). NCBI lineage: Eukaryota > Metazoa > Chordata > Aves > Charadriiformes > Jacanidae > Jacana > Jacana jacana. The sequence goes on along the minus strand of VZTM01003949.1, from coordinate 284,031 downwards.
AGCTTTCTGGTATTTCACTGTACACCCAGTTGAAATCGCGTGAGGCACCAGAGACCAATACAAAGCAGAAGAGCTCAGCCTTATAGGCTCTCCCATGCCACTTGCCAGAGGAGATTTGGGTAAGAAGTGTGGGAAGGGATTATATGGTTAGTTTTCTTCGTTAGTCCCCAGTGCACTTAATTTTGCGGTTTTTTGTTTGGGTTTTTATTTTTTTTTCATTGCAGTTGCTTTGTATTAAAGCAAGCATCTCAGGCAGATATTTAGGTAGTGCAAAGTCTGTGGGTATGTTATAGAACGTAAAGGTTTCTAAGGTTGTGTGTCTCCTGGAAAGCAGAGAGTAGATCAGAGCTGAGAGCAGGTAGTGCTGTTTGGAGGTTGAAGGGGTGGAGATGAATCACCCCACATTGTTTACTTTAGAACTGGCTCTGTCCTGGCATGGTTTTATTCACCATCACAATTGAATCTATGGAAAAGGCAAACCACAATATCCCCCAAAGTAATGGAGTGAAAGTCCAATTAAAGAGTGTGTGGTAAAAGGTGACAGGTAGTGTCCCTATATCTGAATTTTTCATACGATGTCCCAGAGTCCTGATTAAATCTTTTGCAGTGGCTGCAGCGTCCCAGTTCTTGATTTCATTAAGGCAGTTTGCTTTCTTTTCAACAACCTCCATGTATCTGTTCCAGGTTTACAGCATATTGATTATGCCACAAGCCAACAGAATGGGTGTTGCAGGCAAAAGGAACAGTTCAGAATGAGGAAAAATCAAACATGTAGCCATTCTTGAACCTGTTCTGCCACTTATTTTTGCATTTGGGATTCACATTTGATATTTTATGATTATCTCTCTCTAGAAAGGACCCATCACTCCGTTTAGATGTGCTTGTGTGGCGTCTCCTCGGATGTGTTGATTTGAATGGTGGTTTCACAGTTACAAAAGTCTCGTGCTTCTTTCATCTAACATTTCAGTACTTAAAAGAGGACACCTGAAAATCCTATTTATATGATATTGTGCTGGGCTATTGCAGTACCCACAGTGTAGTGTGGGCAAAACCAGTGGCATTGCAGAGGAAGAAATGCCCGTGTGATTCCCAGACGCATATGTTACTGCCACAACAGTCTCTGAGCCGAGGAAGGCAATGGCAGATGCAGGCTCCTGAGGGTTTGATGGGGTTGCAGACTTGCTACTTTTCATCTTCAAACAATTATCCTTTTTTTTTTTTTTTTTTTTTTTAACATTACCATGCTTCTTCACATAAAGCGTGCTGTATTTGTCCTCTAAAGCCTTTCTCTCTTTATTTCAGCACAGAGGAGATTAGCCGGGTAATCATTTATAAAGCTGTTTAGATTCTGCTAGCTGGTTTTCTTTGGGGAGAGTCATACCCAGTACCTTTATTAGGAATAACTCTGTAAATTAATCCTCATTGATTTCCTGCCCCCCCACCCCCAGAGAAGGAGAAGGCAGAAAAAATAGAACAAATATTCCTAGCTCTGCCCCTATTGAAGTGGAAATAAATCTTTCCTATTAGTCATAAAGATCTGGATGTATCCTTTTTTTATTATGTCCTCTTGAATAATTAGAGCTTTGAGTTATGAAGTCAAGATTACCTGGGTCATTGCCAGAACAGATTTGTTTAAGGGGGGACACTAGTTCTCTGAATTCCTTTTAAAGGGCTTTGTAATGTCCCAGGCCACTCTTAATTAGTGATTTAAGAGGGGATACATCTGTTTCACTGAGCATTGTGAAAATTATTATTTAAATGGGAAAGTTTAATAAATGGCTCTTTGAAAAGCTAATGTATCTTCAAAATGAGACATGTGGCACAAAGTAATCAGGTAGATAGTGATCTAGCCATTTTACTTGCAGGGTCTTTTGGGGGCTGAAGATGAAAAAAACCACCAGGACCCTTGGAAGTGTCATCTTGAATTATATTACGTACATCATCATTCATTCACTACCTGTGCTTTTTCTTGAAACTTGATGTTTAATACCTCATTTACCAGGGGGAAAAACAGTAAACAAATGTTGATAAAAGGAGGTCTGTAAGAAGAAGCAATATTGCTTATTAGACCAATTGATGATACTTCATTTTATCTCAGACCATCATGGCAACTCAGATACTGCCACTACAGTATGGATTATTCTGCCAAATTTAAATCTACTTAATGGGTGAGTGTCATACACTAAAAATGTGCAATCTTTGCTGCATTAGGAATTTGAAGTGGTGTTATCATGGAACTGAGGGCTGGGGCAGGTGATGGAGGAAAGAGGAACTCCAAATTAAGAAGCTGCTGCTTTTAGCAAACTCTTCCCTGAATACATGAGGAGATGGATATTTATAAATGCAACATTACCATCTCCTACTGCTTGAAGGTCTTGAATTAGCAATCAAAAACTTGAAATTGGATGTTTTGACTCTTTTTATTTACCTGACAGTTTGAGCCCTTACATTCATGTTTTTATAGGGTGTGGGGTATTTTTGTGTTTTAATTTGTTCAGAGGGGCATAATACATGAGCTGAAAATGTACTTGAATAGTGAGGTTATTTTCAGCTCTTCCTAGGTCCAGGTATGTAAGGCTTTGGGAAAAGGAGCAAGCATTGCAAGAGGTGCAAGAGAGTTGAAGGAAACCCAGAGGATGCTAAATGGCAGTGGGGCAGAGCTGGGCAGAGCATTTCTTTCAGGAATGTAAACATCCTATAATGGTCATAAATATCTTTCCCATTTTTGCATTCTAATAATTTTAAATGTATATGTTGCTATCTCACTTAGCCTTCCACAGTCCTCTGCAAAACACCCAGTGTTTTCTGGAAGGGAAGAGCTGATGAGATGTGATAGTTCTGCTCCTGTGTAGCTAACCTCGATGGAGAATCACGCTGACAGACATTCTGTAAATTGCCCACATTATAGAGCATTGATGATACCATTAAAATGGTAAATTTAATATTATAATACTATTAGATTTCTCCCTCATTAACTCTGATCTGATGAACAACCTCTGGCATATTTTGAAGGTAATAGTCACCTTACAGTCACTACTGCTTCTCTCTATCTGGCATTTCAAGCTCCTATATATTTATAGTTCTTCTGTCATCTAATCTGTATTTACTCCTTTATTTTTTTTTTTAACTTGTGCTTACAAGCAGACCCTTTCCTAGAAGGCCCTGGGCACGAAATTAACACTTCACAGCAAGAATTAAAATTGTCTAAAATTCTATTCCTTAGATTTAGGACAAAATTAGTTTTAGAGAATAAAATGAACCCAACATTCAGGCAAGCACACTGCAGACCCTCAGAGGTGTGTTAGTACTGGGCACTTTGTAAGGATTGGTACAGGGTAATGCTGGTGGCAGTGGTTGGGTTCCTGGCTTTTGCTAACATTTATTAGAGCAGCCTCTGCAAAATCTTGCTGGGGATGTAGGTGGTGAAGATGAGACTGAGCGGGTGCCATGGCAGGGGCTGTGATGAGTTCTGGGCACAGTCCTGCCAGGCTGAGCAGTCCTGGGAGCCGGAAAAGCTGAAGAAACCCTTTTCAGCTGTGTTGTCCAGCCAGATACAACTTCCACTGATCCTCAAAGAGCAAAACCATGAGCTGCAGTTTAATAAAGTAACCTTAGCTCCTCTCGACTGGCAGGGAGGCTTCTGTGGAGGTATCACTTGGCTCCTTGTTTTTCTGAGTGAATCATGGTTTAATTAGAGCGCTGTCTCGAGGAGGAGGTGGTTGTTATACATCACCTATCACAATGTAAAAGTGGAAAGCGACGCTGAAATGCTGACCCTTAATCTGAAGTGCACCATCTGTGTTTTATTTCCACATCTTGCTGAGTTTACAGTTATTTGAATTCACAGTTTGTTCCCCATTTGCTGTTCCCACATGGTAAGTGAATTGGATCCAAAATGTACTGATGAAGGATTGAGAAGTCTGTTTGAGAAGTTTGTTCCTACCTACAAGAGTGCTCTATCTCACACTTCTTCTACCCTCTGCGTTAAATCCCAGCTGTAAAATCTTGTGTCAAGATGGTCTTCTTTCATGGTGGGAAGTTGGGGTTACTGTAAGGACAAAGACTCCTTTCCCCATCCTGTGTGATTTATGGTCTGCCTCTGAGTTTCTGCTGAAGAAAAGGTAGAGAGTTCTCTTGCATCTGATGAAGTATTTGCTTTACTCTTTCTGTAATTTTGTGTGGATGATTATCTGGTGGTGCTTGACATTGGAACACCACTCTTATTTCATGTTTTTTCTTTGTTAGAATGAGCCAAAGTATTTGATGCTAAAATAAGACTGGGTAGGTATAATGTAATGTAAAGTGCTATAACTACCATTGTAACAGTTCCCATGGTGCAACTTTGAATTGCTCTGATTTTAGAATGGGCAAGCAGCTCAAAACCAGGTTGAATTTCATTTGTTCTCCATTGTTTCTGTTGTTTTCTACTGACAGTAACCATTTTCTTAAGATGTAACTAACTGTAAAGAAAATATAAAATTTAAACATGTCGTATTTCAAAAGCAAGCCTTCAAAATGCTGAAGGCTGTATAAGCTTAAATACCTTCTTTGGATTTTGCTGGAGACCACACAAGCTCTGAGAAATTGATTACTCTGGTGCTCGAAGGGGCTTTCATGATACAGAAACAGAGGTTTGCATTGAATTTCTTTCTTTGTGTGTGGGACATTTTTTTCTTGGAAAGAGAAAAAGCCTTTAAACCCCAGATTAAAAATAAGTAATTTCATTGTTTCCTTTTCCCCCTTGTAAATCTTATGAAAGAAGTTTCATAAATTATTAGGGAGCTGCTTCTCTGAATAAATGCGAAGTAAAACGCACCATCTCTTTTTTTAATAAAGAGGCTTTTTTTTTTGAATGTCCCATTTAGGTGCTGCCTAATTGAAGTATCATCTGGTGAGAGAGTTTCAGTCTGGCTGGAGCAGATATTTGTATTTTGTGGATGTGAAGAGGAGGGATGGAGGAATTAAGAGTTATTTATTTTAATATTGCCATTTTCAAATTTATTGTATCCAGTACTCCAAAGCCATCATTATCACAGGCTTTGGACTTCCCAAGGGAACTGAGAGCTGACTGGACATGTACCCAAAAGCAGCCTAAAACTCAGTGAGGCTGTTGTTGAAAGATCAGGAAAGTGAATCTTGAGTAAAGAATTTTTATCTTTCCTTTTTAAAGAGGAAGCACATAATGGGCCAGACCTTGGGCCAAATAGTGTTTTCACAAAAATGTTTATGTCCTGTAAAATTAAGACTGTCTTGTATATTTATGTTCAGGATATTCTCCTGTTCGTGTGAGGCTATTTCTCTTCTAAAGTTAATATATGGCTTGCTCTCTCTCAGTGGCATTTTACCCCTACCCAGTTCAAAACACTTTTGGGGATTGGGTACTTCAGCCAGAGCAGTCGCTGTATTTGGGCTGTTGGGTTTGATTTGGTGGTGGAACAAAGAGGTGATGTAGAATCATAGAATCATTTAGGTTGGAAGAGACCCTTGGGATCATCAAGTCCAACCATCAGCCCTACTCTACAAAGTTCTCCCCTACGCCATATCCCTCAACACCACATCCAGTCTACTCTTAAACAGTCAGGGATGGTGACTCCACCATCTCCCTGGACAGCCCATTCCCGTGCCTTGACTACTTTTTCTGTGAAGAATTTTTACCTAATGTCCAGCCTAAAATGCATTTTCCTTATGTTGCCTGGCCCTTGCACACATGGGCTGTGAACTTGTGAGCTGTCACCTGCATCCCTGCCTGTACCTGATTGCTTTGCAAGAGATGGCTGTTCGCTAGTGCGGTTCAAAACTTCTGCTTGTTAGAGCAGCAGTGGTGAGCAGTGTCCCCACCGTGCCTTAGCCCATGTCTGTGGCAACAGGTGACCAGAGGCAGCCCCCACAGCACCCTGTGCCCACCCCACCAGCACCTCCTCAGGATCCACACATCCCTTCTGGCCTCAGTGGAGCCCTGTGAGCTCTTGCCAAGCAGCCGTTGAGCTGTGGGGGAGCAGGTTTCCTTGTGAGGCTGGAGTCCCCTGGGATTTCAGTACAACATCTAAGCAATCCTATCCTGGGAGATATGTGGAAAGCGTCCAAGACAGACACCTGCTGGCTCTGAAGCAGTCAAGTGCTTTTTCCAAAATATCTTTGGCCCTTGTTTTTGATGTTTAGTTTTAAAAAGATACAGGCGTGTGTTGGCTGTAAAAGAAAGGGTGGTGGTGGGGAATCATTGCTGCTGTCACTGAAATTCCCTGCAGATTTAAAAGGAAGATGAAAAGTTGGTACTTTAAGGGGAACTCGAAGCCCTTGGGACAAGTACAGCAGAGAACAGAAAGATGCTCTGTATTCTGTCTGATTGCTTGCAAAAATGAGTGCCGTATCTCCTACGGAGAGAGAGCGAGAGCTAGAAATACATATTCACAATTTCCCCATTCCCCTGCCTTGCAAACTAGGACAATACCATTCTGCGCTTCCCTGGCCGTATTCTCAAACAGCAGCTCAGCGAAGGTGATGGAGAAATAAAAACAGTGAGGGAGGAAGAAGAGAGGGGGGAAAAATCTGCCTCGTGGTATTTCAGATTTCCAGCATACACAGGTGCTTTTTAATCCCTCTGGCCTACATATTCCACAGCCCCTAGGAATAGAGGAGTTGTGATGTAATGCTCTTTTCCTCACACTCCCAGCTTAAATACAGATGGAAATTGTTGTCATGTGTTAGAAATGTCACCAATAATATAAAAGGCAGGCTTCTGCATTCTCCCTTTTGCACTGTCAGCTGCTGCTGCCAGCTTATTCTTCCCTCTCAAACCTATTGTCATGTGGCAGAAACCCTGATGTAAGTAAGCCCTGTCCTCCCCCTGCTTATGATCCCTGCATTTTTTATTCCCCTCTGCTGCAGTGCTGAGGATCATTACATACCACGACTTAAAGACAAGACCTCACAAAGGAAGGATTAATCTTGTATTTGTGCTTGAATTTCGAAGGACTCAGGCAAGTGAGAATGTTCTGTTGTATTCTCTCTTTTCCCTTTTTTTTTTCCACCCCCCCCTTTCCTAGAGGCTACCGTAAGAAATGAAAAGCAGTAAATGCGATAAGCTTGGTCTGTGTTTATGGAGTGAACCCAGTGGTTCCTCAGCTGCAGGTCGTGCGTGGAAGGAGGGAGCGGGTTCCGATGGGAGGCTGTGGGGATGGGGAGGGAGCTGCGGGAGCGGAGCTGTGCAGCCTTAGCCCAGCCTGGGAGGACAGATGGCTAGTGCTGCTTTTTAATTCATCAAGCAGGCTTTACGTGAGGCCCGTTGGCGAGCGGGTGCGCTGCGAAAAGCGGGGTCAATGGGCACGAATAGGCTGAGATCAGGACCAGATGCCTGCCGAACAATGGGGCTTTTGAAAGAAATGCGGGAGGAAGCGTGGCGCTCGCTTTGTACAGCCTCCGCATTGCAGGTTGGAATGGGGCAGCTCCGATTTAATGAAGTGCATTCCTAAACGTGGTCGTCAGCCGGGGCTGGGAGACAAGGGGACATGTCAGAAGGGGGCTTGTGGGGCCGGTGCGTTCTGGGGGGGGAGGCGATCTACTGATGGATCACCCCGAACAATGCAGTCTTAGTGCTGGATGGGAAAAGCCATCAATACATCCCTGTGCATATTAATGTGATACAGCAGGTGTTGCTAAATGTCTGTCCCCACATTGTTCTCCCCTGGCTCAGCTGAGGAGGGGGCAGGAAGGAGACCTTGCAAGGGACACACTCATCGGGGGTAGAAATATAGCTGCTCCACGGATGGCCATGCATGCCCAAAGTAAAGCAGGAGGGTGAGAATCAGCGTCTGTTTCCACTGCTGGGGTCATGGATGGGGGCAAGGTGCTAGCTGCTGTGAGCTCAGCTGGGCAGCCTTCCCCTGTGCTGGCTCTGGTAAGCAAGGAGAGACAGGCTCAGAGAGGCTGGTCACATCTTAAAGGCATAGCAGGACCAGGAGTGTCCTTTTTTTGTGCAAAATGTCCCTTAAACTAAGCAGGTGTGAGGGCTGGGAAATGAATTTCCCAAGGGCAGGCTGGGTCAGCAGGGCAGAGGGCAAGGAAGGAGGAGACGGAGATGGTGTCTCAGTTGAAATTCAGCAGTGAGAGAGTTAAACAGGACATTTTTTTTTTCCAGCTTCTCCAAAAATACATCAATTGTGAATGAGTTGCAGAAGCTGTGGGTGAATTGCAATAAACAGGGTGTACAACACATATAAAACCAAACCAAATATTTCTGCATTTGCGTGAATCCTGCTGCACTGGCCAGATACACCCCTCCTTAAGATAGTTTCCTATCTAATAGAAGTAACATCCCTAAATACAGCCATGTTAGCCAGTGTCATTCTGGAAGGCTTGGGAGGGAGGAGTGTACGCAGTCTGTCATTATTATGTGTATTTCTTAATAAAAAGACACCCATTTAATTGCTGCCATTGTGTTGTCTGCTTCTCATGTGGTTTGTGACATGCTGTACTGTATTTGTCAGCAGAATGAAAGGGGTCTTTGTTCCTTATTCATACTGTAGCACACTGCATCTCCCAGTGAAAATGGAATATTTGCCTTTAGAGCTAACTTAGCTGATGGTCTGTGCCCGCCGTTGAACTGCTAAGGGTTTCTGTGGTTTTTACCTAGGAGTTTCAGAGGAATTTGCAGGCAGGGCTTGTATTACTTTCTTTATTTATTTTGCATATCAGTGTGCTAACAATGATGAAGAGTTGATCGTCTTCCTTTGCCCACAGGGCAGGCAAAGCATGGCCAGTGGCTGGAGCAGCTTCACGTACTGCAGCTGCCTTTCCTGTGCTGTGGACGAACAGCCAATTTGACCATGAACTAGGATTTAGTCCCTGTGCACTTTCCATCACTTACTGCTGTGTAAGCTGCCAACAAGAGTTTAGAAAAATAAGCCACGAGTCTGTAATATGGACCAGTGTGCGTATCCAAAGGTTGGCCAGGACCACAGAGAAATAAAGGCAGTTCCTGAGTGACCAGATACAAGAGTGACTATTTGGGGATGTGGGTAGCACTTGTAGAGAGCTTTCCAGCCATCACTCCCGTGTGTGCTGGGGTGGGTTTCAGCATCCCCTACCATCCACCGCCTTGCCAGTGCTATTTACTGTCCTTTTTATGCTCCGGCTCTTTGGGTATCAGCCTGTGTGCCTGCAAATGGCAACGCTTCACAAGTGTAGCGGCCAGAATTAGCACCCAAAAAGCAAAAAGGATCTAAATTTAAGGCAATGCTTGCCCAGATGATTGATAAGACTTCTCCTAAAGCACTTACAGTGCGTGAATGCATGGAGCTCATTTTTAAATTGAATTTCCGGGTTCGGCAGCTTGAGTTTTACATTGTTAATTATGCCTATTTTCTACTCTGCAGCGTGCAAGGGAAAATGGGCAAAATGTATAGTCTAGTTCAGTCCCAGGAGGCCACAGTCTGCTGTGAATGGCTTTTCTGTTAGAGGTTCTGGCTCAGTAAAGGGACAGATTGTGAACCTGTTGCATTTGATGTGTGTCTCCTCCCGCAATGTGGGAAATGATATTGAGGAGTGACTTTGCTCTGGAGAGAGCAAGGATTCGCTCAGTGGTGCAGAGGAGCAGGGAGTGTTTTCCCGCTTTGCCAGCCTGTTTCTGCTCATCATTGCCTACTGCTAGCTCCTGTCAGGTGGAAGCAATGATGTAGCCATGTAGATCCAAGAATGATGCTTCACTTCCTTCTGAGAAACGGTTACAGAGCTGGTGAGAAAGAGCACCTGCAGCTGCTCCAGGAGCACTTCAGGTCTTGCTGTTGAAGTCTTGCAGAGCCAGGATTTGCCGTAACAGTTATAAGACCTTTCCAGTTGAATTTCTTTCTTTTTCATATACTCTTCTAATGCAGGTAATCCGACCTACAATTTGAAGCTTAGGGTATCCTTTTTGCCATTATTGACAAGCCCTGGCACAAGTAAGGCTGTCATAGCAGTCCAAGTGTTGTGGAAAGAAAAAAACAGTGATGAAAGCCATTAATTCAGCAGCAGAAGCTGATTAAATGGTGCTGCGTTCTTGACTTAGCATCTGACAGTAATGATTCTTACCCCGCATTTCAGTCACTTAAAAGTCCATATGCTGCAGGTGAGGCTTTTGCCTGCACTTTGAAGTTTGTGTATAGATGTGTTTCTGACAGATTTCCATTCCTTCCAGGATATGGATTCTTTAAATGGTCACACAAGAAATGCTTCTGAAATTAATGCACATTAAGTCATTTTGGTCAAGCGATGCTGGGTGCTGTGGTATTCAAGAAAGCTTATTCAAAATATGGCGCTATTTTCAGTCAAATTCTGCTAAATCCTGCTCTGAAATCCTCTGAATATTTTGCTCTTGAATATTCTGGTAAGCATGATGACTGGTTCACTGTGTTAATCCTATATGGTCTCTCTCTGCAGCTAATCCTGAGCCGTTGCTGCAGTTGAGTATGGTTCTGTGAACCATACATGAGTATGGTTCTGTGTGTGTGTGTCCCCCTCCCCTTGATGATATCCACTACAATTCCAGCTGACTACTAGAAGATAACAGATCAAATGCGCTGCTCTTTCTCTTTCTCCTCCTTAAATATGAAAGTTGAGTTTCTTCTACTTGAATAACAAAACCTGGAGAAGCAGGGAAAATATCCTTGGTCTGTTGTGCTCTATCTGGAGGTGTGCACAGGCTCTGACTCTGCAGGGTGTCTGCAGGAACCTCAGCTGTAGGCAAATCCAGAAGGAAAAACATGTTTAAAGTGAGTTTCCACATTCACATAGATTTGGCAGAATTTCTATCACAATTTAATTCAAGATGAAGCCGATAGTGATGCCTATAGTTAATATTGTTCCCCTAAAATAAAGCTATTGGATCTTCCTAGTTTTTCCTTGCATGGTTGATTTCACTTATTTATTTGTTTATTTTTACAGCTGGGCTTACCTGTGAGAGTTGGGCTTTGGCAAAATCTCTCTCCTTCTGGTGGGAGAAACTTTTCGTTTGGGACAATTGGTGTCACCTCACAATCACTACTTGATCTTGTTTCAGATTTAGTAGAAAAGCTTCCATAAAGGAGGGAGGTAGTTTAACTTTGTGTTGATTCCCCTCACCCCCAGTGATTTCACCCATGGGACTGACGTTGTATCTCCTGATAGTAAGATTAGCATACTTGCATAAAATATGTTAATATGCCCTGTATTGACATGGTTTCAAGGGATATATATATTTGACGTGTGTGTAATATGAGTGTTCACACTTGCATTTAATGTCATGAACTGGAGAGTCCATGGTAACTTCAATAAAACATTTTCTTGAGCATTACATAATATTTAGTTGCTGTTTTATGTTGTAATTACCCACATCTTTCCTTGGAAGAGATTGAATATTTTTCTTTTTATAAATAAGCATTCAAGCGATAAGTTAGGAAAATTAAATCCAAGAAGAAAAATAGTTGACCCAGCAGTTTGAGGCCAATGAGGCAAAATTCCCAACAAAATAACGTGTGAAGTCAGCTTTAAGCACTGAATGACTTAGTTATATATTTTCTGAAAACTTTCAGTATTGAAATGGGGGAAAAAAATACCGCTAGATGAATCACGTTGTCCTGTAAGCAGTTGGAATGTGGCTGTGGGTGTCAATAGTTACTGTATTGAAAGCAGCTTGTTGCTTTCCCTACCTGAACAGACGTTGTGTCCCACCTGGAATCAGCAGTGTTACTGGTTTCTTCATTTACCTGAGGAATCTCATGATCCGTTGTAGACTGGAAATTCTAATTTGTTGGTGTGTGTGGTTTTTGTTTTCAGTGGGATACAAAACTGTCTTTTAATGCATTTGAAAATAAGATGAGAATCTGGTACACAGGAAAATAAAGGCTCTGAAGGAGCTCTGTTTCTGAAATCATGATATATTGAGAAAAAAAGTAATATTGCTCCTGTCTTTTCCCCTGTTTGCACCCTCTCTGGGTACAGATTTTACCAGAAGCCGTTAGTAGGTTTATTGCTGGCATTGAAAACACTCTGGTGTTGATATTTTACATTAATTTAAATGAATGGGGAGCTGAATAGTAGTCATGTAGAAGGTGCTATTGGAAACCCAGGCTGTGTCAGCACTGTGATGGTGATTAATAGTGTGTCAGTTCTTTGATGGTGCGCTAACAATTCACCATTAGAATGCAAGCCCTTGATAAATGTGGGGAAGTGGCTGGGGAAAAAAAAGTCTCCTCTTCATCTTTCTTCCGTGGACCCCAAAAATAGCCTGAGGGGTGAGACATCTCCTGAGGTGTGAACCGTCTGAGGAACCCAAGCCCTTCCCTTTAGCAGAGGCTGCAAATGGACTGTAGCAGTGCAAGCCACATGCAGAGTGCTAAAGTGCTGGCTGCTTAAACGTGTGTTTTGAATGTAGTTTAGTTGAGAAGTGCTGGTGTCCTAGTGTTGACAAGGCAATATTTTAACATGAGAATCTGTCATCCTAAACTCTTAAGGGAAATCTTAAGGAACTCTTAAGGGTTTACCACATTCTGATGCATGACTTAAAACCATCCTTTGCTTTTTCTGCACAAAGACTTTTTTTATTTTATTTTTCTTTTCTGGTGAAGATGAAGTCAACTCATTTTGAGTCCTAATCAGGAAGTGATTCAGGGTCTGTGCTCATTAAATCTTTCCCTTGGCTCCTGGGACTGCCAGCAAGGATGTCACACATTACCTGCTGATGAGATGATGTTTGTGTGAAGGAGATGAATGCCCCAGAAAGTATTCTCACTGTGCCAAGCCACTGGGAAACTGGAAAGGGTCTAGAAAGCCACAGTGGGGCTAGAATTTGAGTACTTGAGCTAGTTTTATCATCACTCTGTTAAGCAGCTGCTTACCCAATAGAGAGAAGTCATCTTTAGTCATATCCGATTTGAGGGACACGAAGGCTGAGCCCTGCTGTTCTCATTATTTGAAGTTTCAGGTTTTCTGTGGTTATTAGGATACAACACAGAGATTTTATTCTCCTTTTCAGCTCCTTTAGTCATCGTTTGATTGGACGGATTGCTTTCAATTTTTTCCCTTTTTTTCCCTTTCTCATATTTCATGTATTATACTGTTTTATTAGTTCAGTGGCCTTTTTGGGTCATTGCAGTCTAAGTATTCTGACTTTTATAAAGGTCTTGGTGACTAAATATTAGTGACCTCTATTCATCTTCCTTGTGCTTCTCGAAGACAGTGCAGTCTGATTTTGAGCTGCACCGTGCTTCAGAATCAGCGAGTTCATCACATGGTGAATCAAAACCCATTTTTTTTACAGATGAAGGTGTCCATTCAGAGCATCACATTGCTGGGTTTCTGCTTCAGTGTTTGGGGTAAATAGGATCTCAGCAAAAGAGGTGGGGAGAAACTAGCCTGTGGAGCTTCGCCGGCCTAACTAAAATAAAGAAATGCACCGTGACTCAATTAAAAGTATGTTGTTGGATTCAGGAGAGTCCTAAGAAAGACTAACAAGCTAAGCTTGATTGCCTTGAATTTCCAAATTATATAAGGAAGTGGAAGAGTTAGCATCAGCTTCATTAGGGAGCTTGTTATACCAACAGAAGTTTTTCTGGAAAATTCAGCCTTGTATTGGGAGGCTTGTATTTTGGGGCGTTCCTTCTCAGGCACCGTTGTGATGTAACCCTAACCAATGACCGGACCATGCAGCTGCTCACTCACTCACCCAGTGGGGTGGTGGAGAGAATCAGATGAGTAAAAGTGGGAGAAGTCATGGGTTGAGATTAAGACGGTTTAAGTAAAGCAAAAGTCACCCACACAAGCAAATCAAAGCAAGGAATTAATTCACCGCTTCCCATCAGCAAGCAGGTGTTTGGCCATCTCCAAGAAAGCAAGGCTCCATCACATGTAATGGTTACTTGGAGAGACGAACTTTCAAAGTCCTACCTTCCTCTGAAAACTGAGAGCAAGCTGCAGAGGAGAGGCAGAGAGCAACTATTTCATCCACAGTGTTTGAAGTTTGGGAAATTTTGAAATAGGAGTCACTGAAAGCAGAAGCTTATAAAGGAGTGTATGAAACGGGCTTTTCAGGTGGTGCTGCTCTGGCTGCATCTGACACATAAATCTTAAATTTTTAAGCAAGAGGAGATTTTAATGCCACCCAAATGTTACTTTTATACATAGAATTCTTTGCATCTCTAGCTTGGCACACTGTCACTATGGGGAGATCTTTACATTGAAGGACCTTTCTCTAATAAAAGGTCTGCTTCACTGGAAAGGAGATACTAGGGTTAAATCATCTTGAAGGGCAAGCTGGTAGATGAGGTGTTATTATCTCAATGTGTTCTTTTAGTAAAATATTTAAAAGTGGCTCACTCCTGGTGAATTACCTGCTGACCTGATCCTCTGGCAGCCTTATTAAATAGTTGCCTGTTGTAACATTCTTTGTGAAGTTAAAGCGTGTCCCACTGTACTAAGCACTATTTCAGATATCCCCATTATAACAAAAAGTCTTTATATAGTAATAGTGCAAACCGATGGCTCTCATGGGTGTTTCCCTAATGAGGTTTTACAGTACTGTTCTCTGATGCCTTTTCTCCTTTTACCAGTGTATCAAATTTACTCAATTTCGCTCCATATTTATAGAGCTTAACAAATTTGCTCTTCTAACTTCTCCGCTGATCCAAACAACACCACTTCTGATAGAGAATGAGTTTACCAAAACAAAGGGTAGCATAAAATAAGGATATCTTTGCACGGCACAACTGCTTGGGCTGGAATGGCTTAATGAGCTTCTGCTCATCAGCTGAGCTGCTGTAGCTGCCCATGTGTGCACTCCTTGCTCTGAGCAAGCATGGGGGGAAATGAGTTAGTTTTAAATAGCCAAAGTTTAAGATTTTAAAGCTTATACTCTGCTTGAGTACTGGGGTGCTCTTGATGCTGTTGCATGGCCACTGATAACTTGGTTTCTTTTGGTCATCTGTGTATAGCCTGAGAAAAGTGTTTTAAAAGTAATGTTATATTTGCCATATGGTGGCATGCAGCTGCCCTCGCTGGTGCTGCTTGAGGTTTGCAATACTGTTACAGCAGCAGAAATAACTGGGATGTGACCAGCACCTGAGCAAACAATTGCACTTGTGCCTTGGACTTTGAAACTGTATTCCTTGGATACTCTTGGGTGGAGTGGAAGAAATCTTAAACTCCTTTGAGGTCTTTCCTGAGCTCGTATCTGATGACATTTATTTTTTTTGGCAGCTTTCCCTCAGGAGTTCCTTATTTTGACTGAATTTTTCAAATACACATTCAAATGAGCCTGACACTATAAATTTTTGTAGTCTAGTTATTTTATATTGCTGACCAGTCCCTTGGTACTCTTCCTACAGTCTTCAGTGTACTTCAAGAACCTTTTCACTGAAACAGAAGGCATGGTTGGGTTAAAATCTTTTGTTTTTTCTTCCTTGACTCATACACCCTCCCCCTGTTTGACTGTGTTTTGCTTTATCCTGCTCCACCTAGACAATAAGAAACAGAGGTTCTCAGACACTGCCAGTCCTGGTTCTGTGATTTGTGCCAGTTGGGCCAAATCCCATCTCTACACAATGAGACTTGTGGCAGCAGTGGGAGCTGGTGGTCTGGACCACTGCTTTGCAGTCGTAGGTTTATCTATCACCTAAATAAGGCTTATTGAGAAAAAGACATGACTTAAGATATTGCAAGCTCTGTTTAGGAGAGTGTTAGAGCTGGGTGCAGTGATTGCATTTCTCCATGTCCTTCTGCAGGTTATCTCAATCCTAAGAATGATTTTTGCCCTCTGAAGCGATATTTTGTTAGGTGTTGGCTGTATTTCAGTAAAAAGGGGGAAAACCCCCATAAATTTCAAAATGTTACCTGTAGCAACAGCAAGGAATAATCCTGCTTTCTGGAAAAAATGCTGTAGGAGCTGGGGTGGCTGCTCCTTCCTTTGGTCTCTGCTGTTGTTTGACAGAGCCGGCAGCCTGCCCAAACTCTGTGCAGTAGAACTAAAACAGCTCCTGTATTCAGAGGTTCTCCAGCTTAAGGTTTTGTTCAAAAAGGTTTGTTGGGATCTGCTTGCAAGGCAATACGTAGCCCACTGCGCTGACTGTGAGGTCCGATACCATCTCAGTAATTAAGTACCAGCATCCTAGAGCGCAGTGGGCTTAATAGGCTGTCAGCCAGCTTAAATGCCACCTGATATTAAATTTATCCATCTAACTTTTCCATGTTCTGCAGCTGACCCACCGTAACAATGACCATGGCAAGTTAGGTATAGAGGGTGCCTGCTGCACAAGCCCTGCTCAGGTGCTCTAATTGCTGATCTGTTATCTTCCTCAAAAGGCAGGAGTTGAAAGAGCAGAAAGGCAGCACTATACTTAAGGCAGGCTTTTGCCTAGCTCCTATCAATCTCTAGTAAACTTTTTTGAGGTACCAGTGGAGCGGGCTGTGACAGCAGGTAAGGCAGCTGTGTCCCCTGGGCAATGGGAAAGGCACAGGATGGCAGGACGGCCCCCAAAACCTGGGTCTGACTGCAGTGGAGGTGCCCTGCGAAGACCCCACAGTGGGTGCTCAGGGTGCTAGGAGCTGGACTCTGCCCCTTGTCCTTTACAGGTCACTCATGGTTGCAGCTCAACTGGCTGCAGCACCAGCTCCCTGCTTTTTTGCTACCTTTTTTTGCCAGGATGGTCCAGCCACTGCAAGGAAAGGGAGCAAGAGTGAACAGCTGGGAGGTGGGAGAGGGCCTGGACCTTGAATATGCTTATGCTGTTGTGGAGCTGCACAGTTATTGACTGCGTTTTGGGGCAAAGCGTTCCATTATTCAGCATTAAATAGTAGACGTGGCACTGTAGGGTCCTAGCTGCATTATTGTTCCTCGTGCCCCCCAAACTACAAATGATGAGAATTCATTCCTCTCTGCCTTATTTTCTCGCATTGTATGTTGAGGCTAATGATATGCTCCTTTTAAAAAGTTCTTTGGGATCAATGAATAAAAGCACTATGTAATTATTAAAGTGCAGCTTTTATGGCACTGCCTTTAGAAGGAAGGGAAAATATATTCCCTTGCAAAACATTGTGTTGTAGACAGACCTTTGCAAATCTGACTTATTCTTAAAGCTAAAATTAATAAGGACAGTTCTGCTGTGTATTCTCATACCAAAACCAGCCCTGTGCTGAGGCTGTGTAGAAGCTTTCTGCACCAATGGGAATGTGTGGGGGAAAAAAAAAGAAAAAGAAAAGGAAAAACTGAAACACAGGAAGGGCTGGTCAAAATTAAAATGAAGTAAAGCCAGTGATGCCTGCAAGTGCCACTTGTCTGTCTTTGGGACTCAGAGATGCTTAGGCAATGTAACATGCAGTTCTTGGCGGTGTATACGATTCGGGCCACATCATTTTCATGGCCATTGAGTTCAAATGCTTGTCTGTTTCCTGAGATGAAAGAAGTGAGAGGTCTCTCAAAAAAAGAAGCCTACAAACTCTGAAGCTGCGGTGCTGCATGCAATCTGCCTGGGAACTATACCTCAAAATACCATTTTTACCTACTCTGAACAGGGCAGAGACTGATACGAGTGCCTCATTGTTTTTACTCAAGATTGTTTTCCCAAAAAATATATTTCAAAATATTTGTTGTAAATGCATGCATATAATTATAGATAAAGGCAAATTTGTATCTCTGAATGTTGTACTGTCAAGTGGAAGCTGAGTGCTTTAATACCAAAATGGGACTTCACATTTAAATCATGCCTGTGTATTTTTTACTTTTTTACAATAGATTCAGTGGCTAATCATCACCTAAATTGGCTTTCCTAAATAGCATGCCACTTTAGATAGCCTAATGGTTTATTTGGAAAATGGGAAGCGAAAATGATACTGTGTTGGGTGAAGACTGTAATATTGAAGTTAAAAAGAAGACACAAAATAATGTCACATTTGCCTTGCCATGTGCTTCCCTGAGCCCATGGCTATGCTGGTCAACGGAATCCTGAAAGGTTTGAAGAATGTGACTAATTCATTGAAAAAAATCAAAAAAAGGTAATGCAAACTAACATGTAATTTTTCATAGCAAGGTCCATTCTGCAAGATGAAATTCTTGCTCAAAACACCACAGGGCATTATCAATACTCAGACCTTAATTTTCAGATTTTTGGAAAATGAGAAGGATGAACTCATGATATTGTCACCACGATGGGATCATCCAAATCATGGAAAGAAAAAGCTGAGGAAGTCAATTCGTTCAGTCTCAAAGAATCAATAAAAGCACAGTATTTTGGAGGAAAAGTTTGCTTTCCCATGCATTGGGCCAAGTTGTTCATGCTCACCTTTTTTTTTTTTCTTGGTGATATGGGATGTGGTTGGATCAAACAACAAACAACTCTGCCCATCGCCCAGCTGGAAAAAACTAATACAGTGCAATATACAGCTCAGCTAGTATTCATATGGTCAGCCCACATGACAATGATTTAAATGATCATAAAGCTGATCTTTTAATAATAAAGAATAAAATAAA